>VMDR010008454.1:0-36568 GCA_007922815.1 Macrotus californicus | reverse complement strand
TGTGAGCTTTCAGGAACCTTTAAAATGTAATTCACAGAATATACAAAATCCTTTGGAGACCTCTTGTGGTCGAAATTAAGAATACCAAAGAAATCACTACATACTTTAAAATGTGTATTCTATAATCCCAAGCCAGTCTTCTGCCTTTTTCCACACAGCTTTATTATTTCTTCAATATTAGTAAGATATCAACCAATAACTGATAAAAAGTGCTATTTTTACATTCAAGTTTACAGTAAAAGAAAAGGAGAGGATTTTAAGTCTGAGACATAAGAATCTACCTATCACTATTTAAAATGGACAAGAAAATACCAACAGAAACAAATTTTCTCCTCAAAAATTCAATGCTATACTGTTTACTGATAGTGAAAATGGAACACAACTTTGGCAAGGTATGTTTTTCATACCTACTAATTAAAAACAATCCTATCCCAGTTGCTGATTTTCTTTTCTTTTTTTAATATGGCTACAACTTTTATCTCAGGTTGA
This sequence comes from Macrotus californicus, assembly GCA_007922815.1. Classification (NCBI taxonomy): domain Eukaryota; kingdom Metazoa; phylum Chordata; class Mammalia; order Chiroptera; family Phyllostomidae; genus Macrotus; species Macrotus californicus. Next base: position 36,079 of record VMDR010008454.1, on the reverse strand, counting down.
TAAAAGCTCAATTTCATGGCTGCAAAAATGGACTCACCAGCATTTGGGAGGGAAATTAAGATAGGACCACACCTCATACACAGTAAAGCAAAATAAAGAAAAAGTGAATTAAAAGCTAAATGCTAAAATTAAATTAAATTTTAAAAGAAAAATAAATTGACTAAAGTAAAATATAGAGGATTATTAAAGTATTTTCAGAATGCCAAGAGATCTAAGTTTAAAAATAATGAATGCTACCATAAGCACAGAAGACTTAATTGGTCCAGTCTACTAAAAACACAAAGAAATAGTGAGTTGAAATATAATCAAAAACGTTTCATAAAGAGAATAAAAAAAAGAAGAAGAAATCCCCAAGGGCCAAAACAATACAAGAACCAGCTGTAGATGGGAAAAGACACCGTCAAGGCTATACACAGAGAGAACAGAAGGCCCAGCACACTTGACTTCTTCTGGTAAGAACTCCAGAAGAGAACTGAGGAGAGGCAATACTAAAAAGAAGAGTGGTGTCGGGGAAGGAGGGGGAGAGAGGAGGGAGGGGGAGTAGAAGAAGAATAGCTTCCCCCATGGAGAGCTTTCTACACTCTGTTAATTTACTAAGTCTTCACACAGTCCTATAAGGTAAGCACTCTTACTATCCCTATTTTAAAGAAAAGGAAATCAAAGGACAACACAGTTGAGTAATTCAGCCAAAATCACTAAGGGGAAGAAGAGCCAATCCTCCAACCCAAAGCCTGCGTGACAGGAGCCACCTACTGGACCGCTTGACTTCTGAATCTCCATTACTCCATTCTGTCCATAAATAGAGATTAGTTCTAGACACTCCACAGAAATGTGACTTTTAATATCATTTAGTCTGATATGCAAACAAAATAAAAATTACATGTGGTCACTAAACACAGGAAAAATCACATACTCTCAATGATAATCAGCGGAATACAAATTAAAACAAGACAAAGGCAAGGGCGGCCACAGAATCTGGAAAACCCGCACAGGGCACCCAAACTGTCCTGGGTAGGCCAAGTGGCTTTTAAATCCCTTTAATGAGTAAACATTTAGGGATAGCACCAGGCAATGCTGTCTGCCAGCCAGATAATTCAGTTTTGGCAATGTCTTTGTGGAATGTTTGGATATTTTATTAAATTTTAACTTCATTGTTTATAAAAATAAGTAGAAGTCAGAAATGACAGTGATGGTTCAATTAGCCTCAATTACAGTTGACCCTTGAACAACCCAGTATGAACTGCACAGGTCCCCTTATACGTAGGTTTTTTCAATAAATACAGTCGGCCTCCGAATCTGTAGGTTTCACATTCACAGATTCAATCAACCGGGGATCAGAAAGAGTATTTTCAGTCCAAGGCTAAAGTCTAAGGCTGAGGAGGTCTGACAGTATGCACTAGTCTGTACCACCTTATTTAAAGGGCTTGAGCATGTGTAGTTTTTGGTAACTGCGTGGGGTCCTGGAACCGACCACTTGCAGATACAAAACTTACCCAACTTGTTAAGTGTGGGGGGAGTCAAAAGTAAAACACAGATTTTTCAACTGCACAGCACAGGTGGGGGTATCAGTGCCCCTAGTCCCCGAGTTGTTCTTCATGAGTACCCACGGAGATACTGGCAGATAAAGCGATATTCTCTAGGATTTGCTTCAAATAAATAATCCAAGGAAGGAAGCAGTAGGGGTACGGATGAAGTCAGATTGGCTGAGTTGAGAAGTGTAAAAGCTGCTAGTTTGATTCATGGGGGTTCACTTCACTATTCTGTATAATTTTGTATATGTTTGACATTTTCCATAATAAAGTAAAACATATATGGGAATTTTTTAAAAAATGACAGGACAGAAAACTGATTCAAAACATAAATCCAAGTTCATAAACAAAAAAAGGTGATATACGTACATGGAAATAATACATTAAAATATTTAACAGTAATTATCTGTGGGCTACAGTATTTGACTTATTATTTTTACCTTTTTTTAACTCCCAACTTTTGCTAAATAAACACAAATTAGTGTTATAATCAGAAAAATATATTATAAAAGCATCTTTGAAAGACGTTCAAGTCAAGTAAAAAAGGCACATTCTTACCTCTAAGAACAAAGAAACATACGGGACTTTACCTACTCAATTAGTCTGATTTTCTAACTGACCTGTCAACTGACTAACTGAAAATCTTTATGGGCTCTCCTGCGTAGACTTGGAGTCCAGATTCCTCAATATACGAAGTCCTGTGCACTGGAGCCACAGCCCTTTCCAGGCTCTTCTCCCAGCACACTCCTGCAGGTGGCAGTATAGAGTCTTCCCAGTGGGCACCTCCACGCTTGGCACTGAACACCCCAGGCTTTGTGAGTCTCATTAGGTAGCACGCATCTGCCTCTGCTGTTGGACTGTAAACTCTGCCCTGACACAGGGCACAACCACATCCCTCTCCCCTGCACACTGCAGTGCCTGGCACACCGCCGTATACATGAGAGGTGTGACCTTAGAGCTGATGAGTAAAACTCATGGACAGAGCCACAAGTTGAAACTTATAGCACAGATCATGTATTTTCAAAGTTACCCAAACTTTCTAAGAAATGAACTCTACGTTATCTCCAGAAACTGAAGACTAATGACCAAATAATAGCATTAAACCCCTTTAACAATCAGCTTCTGAAGTCCTACTGATATTACAGGTAATTCTGGTTTTCTTTTTTTTGTCATTTCTACTACTGCTGTTGAAATATGTTTAGAAGTAAAAAGTTTTTAAGAACTTTACATCGGAGTTTCCGAATCTGCACTACTCCCAGGGCTGTGCCAACGTACCTGGCAGCTGTGGCGCAGTGGATGAGCGCCTCTGTTTGCTCTGACAAGCGAGCCGGAAGCAGCAGCTCCACCGGCTGCAGACACAGTATCCGGGTTTCCAGCTCCGAGCGGGAAGCAGAGTCCTGGAAACTATCAAACACGACCTCACCTGTGGCAGGCTGCACTCCCTGAAAACAATAAAATGCAATGTCACAGAAAACATATTCTTCCCAGTTATAACTATGACACAGCATAATTAAGTAAGGAAATACCAAAGATGACACACTTACTAGTATGTACTCCATTTCTAAAGAGTCTGAAATCTGTCTGCTTTGCAAGATTCTCAATGAGAAGTCAGATTCACCAATCTCCAAACTATGCCAGACGGGATTGTACAGCGGTACCGAGCCCAAGTCCTCCTTGATCTCACAAACCCGACGGAGGCACTGTGACAAGTCACCAAACCCTCAGTTCCCACCTCTCTAAATGGGGCTAACCCAGCCTGCTGTCCTCTTACAGTTACTGAAAGGTCCAAACCAGAAAACAAACGCTTTGTAAACTATGAAGCACTGTACAAATAGCAGCTGTCATCGCTGAAAGTAATGAAGTGGTATGCTCCTAGTAACCTGGCCAAAGTAGTAGTAAATTACTATTCAATTGCATAAAATTAATAAACAAAAAGTGTAACATTTGGCCCTGGCTCGTGTGGCTCAGGGGGTTGAACATCATCCTGCAAACCAAAAGGTGGCCAGTTTGATTCCCAGTCAGGGCACATGCCTGGGTTACAGGCCAGGTCCCCAGTTAGGGGCATGCGAGAGGCAACCAATTGATATTTCTCTTGCACATCAACGGTTTCTCTCCTTCTCTTTCTCCCTCCCTTCCCCTCTCTCTAAAAATAAATAAAATCTCTTTTAAAAAAGTATAACTTCTGCAAAAAAAGTCAAATATAACCAACTCCAAATGAACCCCAGGTAGATTATCTATCCACGGAATAACCATGATAACTAAAAGCCACCCCCTATCACCCCAAGCCAGTAACAGCAAAGATAAACTGGAAAAGATCATGGTTTAAAAGAGGAGAAAAAAGTTCTTAATCAATTTCTCCAAGGTCACAGGTGATAAAGCGGCAGAGCCAAGAGTCATGTAGTCTGACTCCAACGCCACACTCTTACACACTATGAACGCTTAAGAAATGTAGGGAACTAGCTGTACACTGTAATAGCTCACGGGAGAAAAAATAACCAGTCCCTACACGCACATGCGGCTGAGGGAAAGTCAACTGATACAGCCTCTTCTGAAAACAGCCCGGCATTTTCTAGGAAAGTTGAAAACACCCATGCTCCATCACTCAGCAATTTCTGCCCTAGGTATGTTCTCTTGAGAAACTCAGACACATGTACCAAAAGGGTTTACAGCAGCGTTCTTTGTACCAAAACTGGAAAGCACCCACATGTACATCAACAGAATAATGAATAAACTGTAGAACATACAATGAAATACAACATAGCAACTAACAACGGAAGAACTACTACAGTAAAACATGTAAATAAATCTCGCGTACCACTAGTACTTTGTAAACAAAAGCAGCAAACCTCTCCCCAAAATACATACCATAAGTTTACATTTGTTGATGGTTTAAGGTGGTACACTGAAACTAAAAGTGAGGAAATTACCGTCACACAGACCTGGACCACAACTGCCTCTAGAGCCAGGGGCCCTTCTGCAGGCAGGGTCGTGCTTCCCGACCTGAGTGCTTATCTCACATCACACTGTGGTTATGCACTGTTTCATGCATTTTTCCTCTTGAATGGTTTATAATTTTTAAAAATTCTTCATTTTTGGTTCAAGCAAACCTCCTTAATTCTAGCCCAAAGGCCTTCCTCCAGTGCCCAGGTAGCTGGACTAAAGTACATTAGTATACATACATAAGTTTATCTCCCAATCTACCAACCAAACATTTACAAAAGCCATTTATAGAAGTTCAAATTTATCAGAAAAACAGCCCTTGCTTTTTTAAATCAGAGAAAGGGCTTCAACTGTAACACCTGCAACGTCCGTTACTCTGTGTACATGACACCGAGAAACTCAGTCAGCGTCCAACGGCACTGCCCAGACTGAAGGCAAGGGCCTGATGGCAGTGCACGAACACAGTAAAGCCTCTGACTTCAGTCTGTCAATGACCCAGAGACAATGCTTAGGCCGTGACTGCGGAGCGTGTGACACTCATTACAACGAGAACAAATCCGGCAATGACAGCACTGAGAGTAAAGGCAGGAGAGTTCCACAGCAGCCACACGGAGTCTGAGCAGTTGGGGCCAATTCTGAGTGCCTTGTCCAATAAAGAGCTGGATGCGGGAGCCTGGAGCTCAGAAGACAGGTGCAGCCTGGGCCCAGAGCTCTGGATGCCATCAACCCCAACAGGGTTGTTGAGGTCAGGAACAGGTCCCAAGAAAGCACCTGAGATGCAATGACCGTTTCTCATTTTTCTCCCATCCCAGTTCGTTCGTACACCAAGGTCAGCTCTGGCGGTGGGCCAGAGGGTCTTTCTAAAAGCACTAAGTGACATACCATCAACTCCACTCTTTAGTGCCAGGTAAATATAAAACAGCGCCCTACCAGTGCTAATTCTTAAAAGCAAATATCCTTAATATCCATAAATAAGTCCAACTGCCTGTGGCTAGAAGAAAGTATTTCTGAAGGATAAAAAGGCATTTAGAACCACCAAACAGCAACGCTAACTGCCTCACGAAAGGCTTACTGGTTAAGCAAACATCGAGTTAACAGAGTTATGCAGCCAGAAAAAGTGTTAAAAGGTCCTTTGGAGACAGTTGGGTTGTAAGAATTTTTGTTGATATTGCAGCTAATTTCAAAGAAAAAAACAAAGAAAATTAGTTATTACTTAGGCAAGGAGTTCTACTTTTGCTTGACCTTCCACAGATCAAGGAAGTCTAACAGTCCTTAAGGGCCCTAAAAAGCCCATGGTGCTGAGGGGAGCCCAGTAGACCTACGAACAGGCAAACTCACTCACACACGGTCTGAACACAAGATCAATAGAACCGTGATTCACAAACCACGTCTGTCTAGAAGACTGATTTCAATATTCGTACTACTAATTAAATAGGAAGTGTTGTATTGCCCAACCATCATTTCCCCTTCCTTCTGTTCTTCCCTCCAAATCTATATACAGCAATCCCATAATCATTTGTGTTTAATTTCAAACGTCTGGAGCAGGGGTGTCAAACTCATTATCACCGGGGACCACATCAGCCTCACAGTTGCCTTCAAAGGGCCAAATGTATTATCAACTCCTTAGCAGTTAAGGAGTAGTTACATTTATAGTCTGAAAATTATCTCGGCCCTTCGAAGGCAACCGCGAGGCTGGTGTGGCCGGCGGTGAAACTGAGTTTGACACCCCTGCTCTAGAGGAAATCTGTAAAACCCCTTGCCATTCGTGCATGTGTTGGTTTAGTGTTTGATCCTGCTGCCTGTTCTCATCCATGCCTGTCACTGTGTCTGTCTTCAACCCTAAACTCCTAAAGCAAACGAACAGAAACTTTCTAGATCTCTCATGGCACAGAGTGCCAAGTAGCCATATGAGAAAACTCTAACTAGTAACATATAAAATTGTAAGAAAAACTTTTTTTAAAGCACAATTACTTGAGGGCACACTTCATCAGATACCCTCATTATAAACCATACATGACCACTCACTTCAAAATTCCATAAACACCTATCATTTCCTCTTTACCTACCAAGTACTTACCGCAATTCCAATGCAAATATTCCCCTTTTTTTTGTCCGTAGTATTTTCCTTATTTTCACAGATGCACAGAAGATAGCTAGTAGAAGTATCCGTCATTACCTCATCAATATTTATAGCATCATCCAGCTGGACCAAAGGATTCACATGTAATAATTGTTAAAGAAAAATATATGCTGCATTCCCATTAATATTAACTGTTTTCTCCTTTAAATTAATAGTTCATTTTTCCGGGCATTTTTACTCTGTAAAAATCTTAAGAGAATAGAGGGAATAAATGGTGATGGAAAAAATAAAATTAAAAAAAAATCTTCTATACAGCATTCATTTTGCCGATTTATTCTGATCACAGTTCCAGGCCTTTTGTTCCCTAAGACATACACATCATGAGGACAGACAACTATTACCTTCTGACTTCCAAAGGGCCTAGGAGAGTCCCTCAGACTTGTGGAAGCCCAAATGTTAACCTTCTTCTTTAGACTTGAATCCTTAACAGTTCCCCAATATTTAATCCCATGTAAGTCAAAGCATGAATACACTAAAACAGTAGAAATTACTTTCCTCCTTTAAAGTGCCTAATAGCTCTCAGAAACAGCAAGAGAATTTTTTAAAGACAGGAGAAAACCAAGACAGGGAAAAGAAATACACACTCGTGTGTGTGCATGTGTGTGTTGAGTCCACTAATTAAACTCTCAGGGATAAATACTGATTTTAGAGCAGGTCAGTTCGGGAACACCCAGTTTGGGCATCAGCTGATAAAAGCTACAGGAGCAGCAAAAGAGACGCAGGAAGGGGCACTGTTTTGGGAGCAGGCTTCAATTAGGAGACTCAAGTTGAGGAAAAACAAACAATAAAACTACCAGAGTCTTACAGACTGACCAGCTTAGAATAACACAGAGCTGTTAACGGTTTAGGGTCCCATTTTTCAGTGATAGCCATTCCCTTTTCATAATATTAATTGGACAAAACAGTCTTCCTAATTTTGGTAGAAGCTAAGCAGGTCTCTAAATAAGTAGATTTGTAATAAACTAAAACAGAAATATTACTTTCAAATAGTACATTAAGACCTTCCCCCTATTTTTATTAAGATTTTTATTATTTATGCTGTTCCAGTTGTTTCCAGTTTTTCCTCCCTTCCCCCGCCCCCACCTGCCCCACCCTCTCCCCACCCCAAGCCCATCCCCATGTAGCTGTCCATGTCCACAGGTTGTGCATAAATGTTCTTTGGTTGATCCCTTCTCCATCTTTCATCCCATCCTCCCCTTCCTATTCTTTTATTCTGAGACACCTGACTCCACCCCATAGCACAGACTTTAAAATATATCCTTATCTCATTTTATACAGAACTATTTGACTTTTTTAAATTAAAAGAATTTTATGACTTTGCTATGAAAATCACTGTGCTTCAAGTAACTCATGGAATTTATGAATGACCATAAATTTGGGAGCCGTCATTCTGCACACTAAGGATTCTTACAGTGAGAAAGCTTCACCTATAATCCACTTTCAAAAATAATACAATTTTCATAAAGCTAACAATTAATGAAGATGGCCTATGTTTTATAAGCAGTTCACTGCGTGTTGACTTCTTAGCTGTCTTTTCTCACCTTGAAGTCAGTAACCTCTTTTTTAGGTCTTGCCTCAGGAAGAGGAGGAGCTTAGCAGCCTCAGCTCCTCACCACTGCCCGCCCACACCCGGTCCAGGGAAGGCGTGATTTCAGATCAGCTGCTAACCTGCCATGATCTTTTATCAGGTGGTCCTTTTCCTTGCTCTTAAAGTATGATGAACTCTCCTTTTACCATGGCATCTGAAAAAAAATGCTTGTTTCCTGCCATTACCAACCCACAGCTCTTCAGTAGCACACTAATCCAAGGTCAAAGCGACCGTATCACCCCATTTCATCAAGAGCATCCCCAAGGAACAGTTTTCTAAAAAATGCTACTCAAAACAAAGATTTCTGAAATTTAAGAGAAAATTTCCTATTTAAAAAAGGATATCTTCTCCAATCAGTGTAGATTTTGTATACAGAGCAGTCAATTTCCGGGAAAAGAGGGAACTTTTGTTGTCCCCGATGGCCTTCAATGCTGCTGTTTCAGTTTGCTTCACAACTCCCACCTTCAACAAAAACAAGAAATATCAAATATCAAATATGATAAAAATTGTTTTTAAAAACATGTTTGGAGATGTTAAAAGGTCAATTCTGAAACACCACAGTTTTTAAAAAATTTACCTAAATATTATGCTAAAACTCATGAAGATATAATGCTAATAATTATGACATAATTTCATTTCCCCAAAATGCCAAACTCCAAAACCAATCAGAGCCTACCACCTTACAAAACGCGTTTTCACTCCGGATCGGATCCCCTAGTCCCACAAGTAGAAGCCAAAGCTGACCTTATACCCCTTTGCCACTAGGCGGCGTACGTGAACAAACAGTCTGTGAGTAGGTATGCTCGCTGTCATAAAGTTGTGATCTAAATGGCAATAAATATTGAGCTCCCGGGCTGCAATCTAAAAAAATGAAGAAGAGAATATCAATCAATTTCTATTTCAAGATCCCCTGAGTAGTATTTGTTCACTTTGTTAAAAGCCCATCAAGGTACACCCGTAGGATTTGTGCCCTCTCTATCTGTGTGGCATTTCAATAAAAAGTTTCAAAGGCATTCCCTGTGTAGAAGCTTACAGTTTAAGCTAGTATTGTTGGTAGTTCCCATGGCCTACTCTCAGGGTCAACATCTGTATCTACAAATGACTCGGAAGAATATGACAGGTCGTTTTCTACGTCCTTAGCTTTATCCAAACTTTAATGTGCTGTGCCTTCCCTGTAATGGAATTAGAATAAGAAACTGTAATGGAATAAGAATTTAACACCATAGCACATTAACTAAAGATTATTAGGAGATATTAAGGGTATGGATACATAAATTATAAACTACTTGGACAGAGGGCATCTTTGAGGAAGTGAGGAGAGAACCCCCTGGTCTGGCGAGCTGATTAACGGTGCGTGCACGACAGAAATGCAGAAGCGGGCACCTCCACCGCACTCACCGCTCTTCCACACGGCATCCTGGCCCCAAGACTGCCCACCAGAGCCACAGAATTCCCACGCCAACATTCTCACGCCCCTAACCCACCAATTCTGAACTATATTAGCTTGTCACTGCAGGTCAGGGCACGAAAACATCAGCCTTTACTGTAGTTAAGGCTAAATCTGTCATTTCATCTAGAAAGAAGGGGAGAGAACAGCACTTCCTTTTACCTCTTCAGTTACAGGATGCCAACCACACATTTGTTCCTGTCTGCAGAAAACACGCTGACTCTGTTTCAAAGTCTAACTTCATAATGCAGGACACGGCATAATGCCATCTGAACTTTCCTGCCACGGCAGGACTAGCAAACTGGAAGAAAAAAAGCTGGCCAAGTTCTCACTTCCCATCCATAAGGCAGCAGAAGTGCCACCTTCTCATTCTCTGAGGGTGGACAACCCAACCAGGCCTAAAGCTATGGAATCATCAAAATCACCCAGGACTCCAACAAAGCATTTCCCTCAGCTCACCCTGAAATGCTCAAATTCACTTCTAACCCTCTCAACTTAGCCTACATCAAATACCCAAAACAAAATGCAAACCCAGCTTAGTCTAATATAGCAAGGTGACTAATATACAGAGACCTGAGTGACTTCAATCGACTGTTAGTGTCTGGTAGAAGTTAACGGGCTCTTCCACTGGCTGTGAAAACTCATAAACTAAGGGTAAACAGAGAAACTTACATCTCAAACACTTTTTCTTGCTTGAGTCTTCATTAGGAAACAGATACATGATTATAGCACACTCATTAATGGATTCATCCAATTAACTTCTGATGGATAAAAGGTAACACCAAGCTAACACCACGGAGAATAAGCACCAACACGCCAAGAGGAACCCCTCTCTTCCTTCCCGACAAGTCTAGCACTCACCAAGTTTTTGTGTTTATTTTTAGTCTTTATTTTAAAACAGCATTTTAAAGGGTAACTAATTATATTCACTTCTTCAAAAGGTCAGAAAACGAAACAAAAATCCCGGAAGATATTTAAGGCTGGACAAGAAAAACATGAAAACAGGTTTGAAAAAACAACTCACCTCTGCATCTTCCCCAAAGAATCGGTACTTATAGCCACATTCCACACACAAAACGGCATCTTTCTGCTGCTGCTTCAGTTCCATGTACTGTAATTCTAACGGCGTGTAGATACTTTTGGTCCTTTTGTTAGACGGTTTAGAATCAGAAATTCTCTGTAAGTTTTCATAACTCCCATGTGATGATCCAAAAGGACTGAGATCAGAAAGTGTCTTGTCCTGACAACCGAGAGATTTTTAGAGTTGAAAAAGCACTAATCATAACATTAGTTCCCAGAAACAGAGAATGCAAATTTGATACAAAGTCAACAACTGATGAATCTGAGGAATACAAGGCAAATTTTTTGTAGGTTTAAAATATTATCAAAATGAAAAGCAAAAAAATATGAGCCAAACTAACCTACTGAATGATTATTAAAGCAAACTTTAAAAGTCTAAACATTTTAATGTGCTGTGCACTTCTTTTTACATCTGATTTCGTTAAACCTATTGTAATTAATGTTTTTCTTTTCTTCATTCATTTCAGGTTTGTAAGGCAGGCCGCAGGCACAAACCTGTCTCTCGCTAGCTGTAGGGCAGAACCATTTCCACAAGCATGAGGACAGCTACCGTTGCAGTGTTTTATATCTCCAAGCATGGTCTAAACGACAGCACGCCACATTTTGCCATGTATAATGCACTCCAGCATATAATGCGCACCCCTGTTTTTTACCCAAACTTTCAGAAAACCTTTTAATTCTTTAACTCAATTTTTTATTTACTTATATTTGGAAACTTGTTTTCTGCATTATGAAGGAATTTTAGCATTTATTTTTGAAAATATGGACATCATTACTGCTTTCTAGAGTTATACTTTTAATGCATAAGCATAAATAAAGAATTAAAAACATTTATATGAATACAGAATTAGTACTACCCATGTATAATATGAATCCTTATTTTTCCCTCAAAATGGGCAAAAGAGTGTGCATTATACATGGCAAAATACAGTTTTTAAATACTCCAAGAAGAACCACGATTAAGTTTTGGGAAAGTAGTGTTGTAATTTACATATTTTATTTTTTTATTAAATTTATTGAGGTGACAGTAATTTAGAGATTTTAGTGCTTCTCCGCATTTTTAATAAAAAAGAGGTCCACCTTGGCTGATGCGGCTCAGTGGATTGAGCGCTGGCCTGTGGTCCAAAAGGTCACTCAATTTGGTTCCCAGCCAAGCAAGGCACATGCCTGGGCTGTGGGCTGGGTCCCTGGTTGGGGTGTGTAAAAGGCAACTGATTGATGTTTCTCTCCCTCCTTTCCCCTCTCCCTAAAAATAAATAAATAAAATATTGTAAAAAAAGAAAAGAGGTCCATGTATAATTTAGTGACTTATAATTGATTTAATTACTAGTATACTTTATGGAAGAAAAGTAAAATAAAGAACTTTTGGAAAGCATAAACCACAAGGTTACATTTTCGACATTAGTATTCCTGCTATCCTTCCTTTCCTGTATGAAAACCATAATTAATTCCAACTCACAGCTTAAAGCAAATTCCTTCATTATAACTTATTTACACAAAAATGAGACAAATTTGTAGGATAAATTCAACTTCCAATTAATTGTCACTGTGTCACTGCCAGCCTGTAAAAAAACTTACCAGCTATCCCTGGAATTAAAAACATACAAAACTAGGGACCAACAGGGCAAGAAAACAGAGAAAGAGAAATGTCCTATATGGCTCAGAGAGAACTCCGACCCAAGAGAAAACGCAGAAAACGTGTACTTTACATTGGCTAAATGTTTTAAAAATTCAGCTTGGTTGGGACAGCAGGTACAGATGCATTTATCTGAAAGTGTAGTCCAGCGAACTTCTGAAGATGCGCAGTAACAAGACAGGTATGGAGAGGTGTGGCAAGAGAAAAGTGAGTCAACATATCACAATGGACAAAGTATTTGCTTTTAATACTGATGTGGATTTTCTTCTTCATTTCCATGACTTTTGTGTAAACTCCAGAAATACTACATACTGAAAAACTTAATACTTCAACAAATATATTTCCTAGGGGAAAAAAAAAGTCCTTACTATAAAGTTCTTATTCACATTTGGAATTAGAGTAGGGACCCAGGAAAAAGTTTTATGTATATATGCAAGTTCAGTCTGAGTACTTGAGAATTAAGCAACATTTTTTTTACCACTTGGGGAAAAATACTTCTTAGATATATTGTACTCTTTCGCATTTCCACAGACTGCATTCTGCCCTCAATTTAGCTTCGTCTTGACAACTCAGGGTAATCAGATGAATAAATGGAAACTTCAAGATCTGTCAAGACTTCCGGGGCTGTTGAATCCACACTAGTGGTCCAAGGCCACTGGGCCTTTAAGCTTATTCAGTAGCTTTTTGCCATTTGTCTGTGTCCTTCCGTGCCATCAAATACTCAGCTACCACTTGTAATAACATCCATATACTACTTCTAGGTGACCCTTCTAACTGGTTAGTTCTAATTTTCTATGAATCAGAAATGCCAATAAAATAAAAAGGAAAAGGAAAAGAAATGAAGTGAAATGAAATGAAAAAGCTCCCTTACCTAATTCAGATGATCAGCCAGGTGAGGGAACCATGCCCTGAGTGGGCCCACAGAAACTAACGGCACTTCAGAACCTACTATTCGTGGTAGTTGGGTATTCATCTAAACTGTTACATACCTTTTGACTACGTTGAGACTTGGAATCTTCGGAAGAAACTGCATTCTTTGCACGCAGAAGATCGATATCGTCAAAATCAGTACATTTTGGCAGAACTGCATATCTCTCCTGAAGAGGTTCTCTCTGGACTCTATTTTGAGGAAGGGCGGAATCACAGCAGAATTCTTTCAGTTTTTCCAAAGACTTTAGAACAGTTCTGGTCTTCAGGCATTTCTTTGGCTCTTAGCAAATCAGAAGAAAATAGAACAACAGTACTTCGTCTCAGTATGTGAATTCATAACCAGTATAGGGTTTTTAAAGACGGAGTTTTTACTAAAGCAATGTAATATAAGCTGCAGTACAAGAAAATAAAGACACTTGGGTTCAAGGTAAAGATGGCATACTTGAAACATACATCTAATTTCTCATATCACTTGGTCCTAAAACCCCCATTAGAAACTACATGGTTTTGCTTTTTTTTTTTGTAAGCTACAGGCTTGTAAGTAGAGAAAGAAAAGGAGAGATGAGAGTTGTACATGCGTTATCTGAAGCTAGAAGGAAAAGCGAATAAGCAACAACCAAGTTAGCATACCTGAAAGCTAAATCCTAAATCAGTAGTGAAGTAAACCAAGAACCAATCCTGTATGTACCACACAAAATGCTTAAAAGGCTCAGAAATTAGGGCACCAGGAGCTCTGAAAATGAAATAAAGGGAGGTTCTAAAATAAAGAGGATTGGTTCAAAGGAATCTGATCCCTTGACCCCCCTATTCTACTCTAAGCCCAAGGGCAGCTGTCCTTTCCCACATCAGCAGAGGTCTGGAAATTTCTCTGGAAAAGGCGAACACAGGCGCAGTTGAGATGCAGTACTGTGCCTAAACCAAAGGGATACTAATGGAATACAGTCTCAGTGCATGCTGAGAAACACAGAACAGAGCCCTCCACTAAGGCAGAAGCTGGGGAGAGTCCGGACTGGGAAATCTGACCAGCTCAATGGGAAAGACCTAGATACTGACACCAAGCATGCACCGAGGAAAGAGACCACTACCGCAGACACACCTGCTGTCCTGCCTCCACAGCTCTGCTCGCGCTATTCTTGCTCCATGATGTGGCCTTGCCTGCAACCTCCACGTGTCAAAACTGCACTCATTCATCAAGAGCCAAGTCAAAGCTACCTCTCCCATGAAATGCTCTGCTAATTCCTTGGCTTAATTAAAAATCATCTTTTCTTTCTCTGTGTTCCTGTGACAAGAACATCTCTCTCTACAGCAGGGTTCCTCAACCTGCAGACTGTGGACCGGTCAGTCCAGGCCTATTAGGAATCAGGCTGCACAGCAGGAATTGAGTTTGAATATAATGAGCTTGAATCATCCCCAAACCATCCCCCCTTTCTCACCTCATCCATGAAAAAATTGTCTCCCAACAACCTGTCCCTGGTGCCAAAAAGGTTGGGGACTGATGCTCTACAGCACTTATCACAGCCTGCCAAGTGGCAGTTACTCGTATGCAACCGATTCATACAAGGGAAACAGTCACTGACTGGTTATCTGCTGAAGGCCAGAAAACATTATTTTACCCTTCAGAGCAGCACTATTTAGGCAGCCATTATTCTATATGAAGAAACTGGGATTGCACCGATCATCTATCTCTTACCTTCCCTTTTAAAGCAAAAACACCCTGAGGGCAAGAGTTATGTTTTGTTCATTTGTAAAAGTTTAAAACTTTTCTTGTATTTTTTAAAGTTTTATTCATTTATTTTTAGAGAGGGGGTAGGGAAGGAGACAGAGGTAGAGAAACATCGTTGTGCGAGAGATAAACAGGTGCCTCTCACATGCCCGCAACCCAGGCATGTGCCCTGACTGGGAATTGAATAGTCGACTTTTCGGTTTGCAGGCTGGCACTCAATCCACTGAGCCACACCAGCCAATGTAAAACTTTCCTTACTTCTACTTAAACCTCTTTTTAGCCCTGGCTGGTATGGCTCAGTAGTTTGGGTGCTGGCCTGCGGACCAGGAGGTCACAGGTTCAATTCCCAGTCAGGGCACATGCCTGGGTTGCAGGCTGGGTCCCCAGTTGGGGGTATGCGAGAGGCAACCGATCATTGTATCTCTTGCACATTGATGTTTCTCTCCCTCTTTCTCCCTACCTTCCCCTCTCTCTAAAAATAAATAAATAAAATCTTTTTTAAAAAGATAAACTTCTTTTTAGAAGTATACTTTATCTTATCTCTTATTAATCTCATAGCTAGAAAAATGTCTATTTAAGTCTCTTTGGTTTTATATATTCATTCTATTTACTATTACTCTCTTTCAAAATATATACTTGAATCATTATTTAAAAGTATAAGTTTGTTTATTATACACGGGCTTCCTTCCTAAGAATACAAAAAAACTTTCCCAGGATGGGGGTTGTATGCAAATCTTACAAAAGAAAGAATATCTAAAACTAATGTGTTATAAAAACTTGAGGTGATGGGGATGTAAAGTACAGAATAGAGAATATAGGCAAGAATATTATAATAACTATGTATGGTACCAGGTATGTACTAGACTTATCAGGCGATCACTTTGTAAATTATATAACTGTCTAACCACTATACTGCACACATGAAACTAATATAAAATAATATTAAATGCCAACTGGGATTGAAAAAGAAAAACAAAATTTGAGGCGAAGTGGCCAGCAACTCTTCTGGCTGGTAGATGCTCCTCTTTTCTGCCCATTTTTTTTTTTACAGTAAACTATCAAGTTCATATATCAAAAACTTCCATGTCTATGGCCTTATTTCCATAACCTTCAGAGTTCACTTGTCCAGATCTGGAGTAATGTGGACGTAGGGACAAAGGACTTAGTGTGTGGGTTGTGAGACCCCTTAATGGCTTACTTTCATGCCCTCCTCCTTAGCATCCTATCCTACCCTACCCCCACCACTGACAAGGAAGATTCCTCCACAAAGCCTCATTCCTGAGCTGTGGTCAGTTCAGAAAGGCTTCAGGTATAGGGATAATGAAGGTAGAAGCATTTGCCATCTTCCCCTACCACAAATTGTCTGAGGCCAAAAACCAGAGGAAAATCTGCTCCACCATCTGTATATCCAACGCCACCTATAGAGATCTGGGACCTAAGGAATGGTGGTTTTATCCAAGACCTTTTCACCTACAGAAAAAGCAGCTTCACTCGAAACAATGACGGGGGAGATCTACGTGTCTTGATATTGAAAATTGTTCAAAATGTTCTGCTAAGTGGAAAAAGATAGTTGCAAATTAGCACGTACAGTATAAAACAACTTATAAAATATTATTAACTAATGTGTGGGTCTATGTGTGTACATCTGTATGTGTATAAGCAGAAAAACCTGCAAATCCAAAATTAGCAGTAGGCCTCACTGAAAGAGAGAGGTTGGGGGGTCTTCCACTGTCTACCTTCCATACTTCTGTGTTGCTTTTTTTTAAGAAACAGGTTTTACTTTCATAATCAGGACAAAAATTAGCTAGAGGGAACGACAGCCAAACTGCAGAACTCCAGCTCTTACCTCCACTTTCCCAACTTCCTATACACACCACTGCCACTCATGAAGGGGCCACTCCATAGCACAATGGAGACCTTTCTCCACAAAAGAAAAACAAAATGGCACAACTCGGCAAACAGCCTCCTCTGCCCTCTGGACAATGCAAGAGTGTCAGAGTATGATGGTTAAAATGAAAAATCATTACCACAGAACTCACCAGGGTTCCCAGACATTACTGAATCACTTTGTCCTTCCTCTTCCTTGACTCTCTTTGCTTTCTTTTTAACAGGCCCATCATTCTGTAGTGGTCTCTTTTTACTTCCATCAATTTCCGCAACCTATACAGGAGAGTTAGAAAATGATGTGTTATCTCTAATCTCAAAATACGGTGTATGCAAAATAATTTAAGCCTTACTTCTGAGTGACAGCAAGGTCCTTGCCATCCTCCTTCCTAGAATCATCTACTTTGAGCTCTGAAAAGACCTATTGGTCAACATTTTCACCACCATCAAAGACAAGGTAGACACTGACAGATCATGAGTCTCAGGATCTCAAGCCCTGCTAGAATTAATTAGAACCAAGCTGCCACCTTACTTTACTCAGTCAGCCTTCATTATCTCAAATTATATAACTTGAATGACTGTACTTACACATGTTAATAAAATAACTTTAAGAGAAAGATATTTATTTAGAGGTGAAATCAGATAGGCAATTAAAGAACAGTATCATTTCTGAAATGTTAATTGCAATTTCCATTTTATGTCCACCACTGAAGATGCCACAAGATCATGAACATTTGTTGGTAGGCAGCCTGTCAAAAAGCTTACATTCTTCACCAAATACCCTCTAAATCACAGGTGGCAAACACAAGGCCCATGGGCCAAATCTGACCAGCACCTTGTTTCTACCCCGTGGCAACACTGAGCTCTCACTTAACTGTTAAGGAGCAGTTATTTTTATACAGTCCTAAAATTACATTCGGGCCTTTGAAGGCAACTGCAAGGCTGATGTGGCCCCCAGTGAAAATGAGTTTGACACCCCTGCTCTAAATGGTGGGTATACAATAAAACCTTGATGAATTCATAGAAGTGTAAACTATCATCAAAAAACAAAAACAGGAGAGAACCAATCACTCTATGGAAAAGATATATAAATTAAGGAAACAAGATTTTAAAGTAGGCAAGCGGTCACCCTCATTAAAACTTAGAGAGTGGCTGAAAGTCCATCAGCAACCACCTTCAACATCCTCAGTTTGAGAAATACTGTACCAGGGACCCTAGTGAGGGCTCATCCCTGTTGCAGTGTTCCCGGTAAAAAAAATAACAACAAAACACAACTACTTATTTTACTCAGTTGAAGAGTGGCACTTAACAAAATCCATATAAGATAAATAAAGCTATTCTTCAACCTTCAATCCAGGTACAGAAAAAAAGAGGGAGGTTGGAGGGAAAAAAAAAGTATCCTTTGCCCACACGCCTCTCCCCTCATCAGAATGGGAGTCAGTAGACCTGAGTTCCTGTCTCTGGTCTGCCATTAAGAATTTGAGCGATTCTCAGCCTCAAGTCTATTACCCCGAGGGGAAATTGCAATTTTTGAACGCATTCAGGATGGAGGACAGCCTAACTTTCCACGACTTCACCTGCCCGAACCCCGCCCCTTTCTCTTCCGGCACCTCCTCCTCCGTAATTCTTGCGCAAGCGCCCCGTTTCCTCCCGCTCCATCCACAAGCACCGCCCCGCCCACCTTGCTCTGCCCGCTCTCCCCGATGACCCCGCCCCGTCCTGGACCAAACCCACCACGTGTGGCGGCAACTGAGGCTGGAAAGTGGACGCTGGAGGCGCTGCGGAGTCAGGATCAGGTTCAGCGTTCTCCGCTGCACCCGTGGGGCAGGAGGTGGATTTCAGGCTTCCCGTAGACTGGAAGAATCTGCTCAGAACCGCTTGGCTTGCCGGGGATGCGCCGGCGGCAGCCGCCCCGCCAGAGGCTGGCTTTCGGCGCGACATCGTGGGGCAGGGAGTGACAGCCCGGGGGCTGGGCCGAGAAGGAGCGCGAGCACGCGGACCCAGTTCCTAGGCGTCTGCGGGGGCGAGCACGTCGCAACCCAGCCGTGCGCCGGGGCGGAAGGAGGGGTGGGGGCGGAGTCTCGCGTGCACCAATGGAACCGAGGGGGCGGGATGGCTACAATTTCGCGCCAAGCTTTGTGGGGTATACCGTTGTAGCCTGCAAACTCCTAGGGTTTTGGTGCTGCCGCCATCATGATTCGTCCCCTAAACTGCATCGTCGTTGTGTCCCAGAACATGGGCATTGGGAAGAACGGAGACCTGCCTTGGCCCATGATCAGGTGCTTCCCTAGCTGGTGTGAGCAGAGACAGGTGCAAGCTGCCCTTGATGGAGGCAGCTGGGCCTGGTGGCTCTGGGCCAACTGTCCGCGGGAGAATGGGGTTGAACTTGCGACCTAAGCTGCCAGGAGCTGGGCCTGGTCTTCCTTCGCGTCGGGAGCTGGGAGGCCAAGTTATTGATTACCGTCCCGTTCCCACTGCCCCGCGAGGCATTTTCTCCGCGGCACCCTGTCTCCATGCAAAAAGTCCCAGTCCTGGAGACCACTACCGTCCCGCGCGCCGTTTGTCGGGCGCGTTAGAGCTGGAGCCCACGGGGAAAACGCTCTGAGTTAACAATGTGTTTCTCTAACTTGTAGGAATGAACTCAAGTATTTCCAGAGAATGACCACAACCACTTCAACAAAAGGTAATGGGGGATTTTTAAGTGATTGAGATTTCCGAAGGGTCTTGCTTGAGTAAGCTTACCAGTGCAGATTTTACTTAAATGTAAAGTTTGCCATGTTAAACTAGAACCTTTTGTCTTACTATTTAACTACATGAAGTTCCCACTGCTTATTCAACTTTTATTTGAGTTCTTTTCTGTGAGCGCGAGTACAATTGCGGTATTGCGCAGAATTGGCAGCTAGGGTAAAGGTTAGCTCTGGACACCGGAGGAGGCGCTTAGAATAGCAGCCAGAAGGGATGATGACGCCTGAAGAAAAGCAGTGGAAAGGATAAAAGTCCAAAGAATGGTTACATGACACTCGATTTGGAAACATGCCAGGAAGGCATCAAGGATGAACTCTCATATTTCAGTTTAAGAGTATGGGTGGTATGGAGAATAGTGTGCAATTGTGATGATTTTGGGCTGCTTGTAGAGTATTCAGGCATACGGTACCAGGTGAACTGAGACATTGGAAAAAAGAGGATAACCAAGGAAAAGAGTGTGGGGCTGGAGAATACCCATTTAAAACCTAAGATGTATATTTGGTCATAGGAGGAGAAATAGCAGAATAACAGGGAAATAGTCAGAAAGGAGCAGGTACACCATAACTTTAACAGAACAGATACAAACGTGGCTCTTAGGTCACTGATACAGACAAGATGGCAAGAGCTTGAAGCTAAAGAATTGGTATGAATCACCCTCTAGAATCCTAAGTAGTCTGGTAATAGGAAACAAAGCATGGGAAAATGCCTAGTCTTAGTACTTGTAGTTTGTAAATACTACTGTTTTTGTTTTTTAAAAATCAAGCTAGTAATGATTTATTAAGAAAACAGATAAATACACTCCTTTTGATAGTAGCCTGTCACAACATACCAAGAATCAGAAATGTGTTACTTTGATCCAGATATCTGACTCACTGGCTTTTTTCTCCCAAATAAGTAAACCAAAAATGGAAGCCATGTGTATAAAGTTTTTAAGTAAAGAAGTCCAAATTGACAGTATTTAAGCAAATTGAATGGAATATTAAGCAGATATGACTTAACGTAAATCTACAAAGTGCACAAATGTGAATACTACTGTACCAAACAGTTAAACAGTACTTTTTAGATGTCAGACATTGCTCTAAGTCTTCAGTCCCCACCACAGGAGACACAGAAGCTACAGGGAGGGGCAAAAGTAGGTTTACAGTTGTGAATACACAAAACACAGTTTATTCTTGTATTATTATTATTTTCCATATGAACAAGTGTAAACCTACTTCTGCCCCACTCTCTATGTTATCTCCATTTTACAGCTATGGGTAAGGCACAGAAGATTAACATGACTTGCTCAGTAGATCACAGAATACGTTCAATTTGAACACTGACTCAGAGTCTTTGCTTTTCACTATTATACATGACTACAATTGATTAAAACTATATTGCATATAAGTTTGATAAAGCCAAAAAGGAAAATAATTATTATATTTAGGTAATGAGTGATAAATGGTCAATTTTGGTGAAGCTGTTAAAAATTTTAATTTTTTTGAAGTAGATCCACTAGATGTCAATATAACAATTATGTGTATACGTACATACAAATATGTGAAAACCTATTTCTAAAATATATCTATTTTTTTCTATGTGACTTTATAGGTAAAAAGAATTTGGTGATTATGGGTAGGAAGACCTGGTTCTCCATTCCTGAGAAGAATCGACCTTTAAAGGACAGGATTAATGTAGTCCTCAGCAGAGAACTCAAGTAAGTACTACAACATAAATTCATCCCCCAAAAAATCATGTCCCATTTCTTCTTAGAGGTCAGTATATGTCAAAATAAAATACTATGAATATAGCTATTGATGAAGCTGCTTAGTGTCATATAGGTGATCACAGAAAATGAATAAGCAGTTATTTATGCCACATGACAACAACTTGTTCTGCTACTTAAGTGACTGATTTCATCGCCTTAAATCTCACTGTCATAACAGAACCCAGGTTTCCTTGAACCATTATCAATTCGCAGTAGGGTCACATATCAGTTATATAATGTAAATTAATAACTCTTTTCAGTTGCACATAAAATCAAAATAAATATGTTTGGGGACTTGACAAAATTAAGTTGCTATCTCTGGACCCAGCCCTAAATGCAATAAGATAGAAATTTTAAGAGGGCAAAAAAATTGGTCGTACTCTTATGCCGTATTATCCTAGTTCACCAAAATGCCCAAATAGTATTTTGTCCTTCTGTTCTTTACTTTGTGTCTGTAGATTAAAAACTTCAGCACATTGAAATGGTCCCAGAGATCCTAGAGGAAGGGGATATGTCCTTTGGCCTCTGCTAGGAATTTTTCTGTCCTCCAAGCTGACATGGTTAGTTCCTGATACCTGGAAATGAACTGAAAAGCAGGAAAGTTGGAGGGTTGGGGGAAGTCGACAGCACTAAAACCACCCTTGAGGCCCTGGCTGGTGTGGCTCAGTGGATTAAGTGCGGGCCTGCAAACTAAAGTGTCACCAGTTCGATTCCCAGTCAGGGCACATGCCTGGGTTGCAGGCCATGTCCTCAGTCAGGGGTGTGCCAGAATCAACCACACACTGATGTTTCACTCCCTCTCTTCCTTTCCCCTCTCTCTAAAAATAAATAAAATCGAAAAAGAAAAAAAAATACCCATAAAGTCAACTCCAGTGCTTTTACCTTCACCATAGCTTCCATGTCATTTATTCCACATATGATATATGCTAATTTTCTATATTTTTTTATGTTGTTTACATTGATCCTAACCCACTACGATAATTTTCTGAACTCATGTGTCTGTTTGAGGGGTGGTTGGGCTGAATTAGACCTTAAGGAAAAGTTTGAAATTAGCATGGTAATCATTGTTTCTTAAACTACTAATATAATCAATAAAAAGAATGCAATTATAAGAAATATCTTACAAGGAATTGGATAACACAGTTGTGGGGGCTGGCTAGGAAGGCCCAAAATTTGTAGGGCAGGCCACTGGGAAGGGGAGGCTAGAACTCTTCAAAGGCTGAAGCTGATGTCTGCCGGTGAAATTTCTTCAGGGAAGCCTCAGGTATGTTTTTAAGGCCTTTCAATGGATTGAATCTGGCTCACCTAAACTAAAGTCATCCAAATAGCAACTTTATAGTGCCTGAATAACTGAGGACTATAACCTAGCCAAGCAAACACATCAAAGACCGTCACACCATAGAAAGAAAAAAACATTGTGTAACTATAGGCTAAGGGGGTTGCAGTGTATAGATTTTTCTCCCAGACCCCTCCGAGAAGGGCATAGGTAACAACCTGGAAGAAAGTGTACCGGAATGCTTGCATCGATTGTCTCTCAGCGATGAGCAGTATGTTGACGTGCATCTCACCATCTGCCTCAGTCTTTATACTCTTCTCTTTCTCCTGGTTGCTAGGATATTCTGATTATCTTTTTACTTGGTAGAATCCAAATAACAGACTGTATTGCCATTTTCAGAGATTCTTTAATAACATATTCTTGAATACTACTCAAGTTTATTTATGGCTAGCTTGAGCTGAAACAAACACAAAGAAATCTCAGTGGGAGAGATGTTCATTTAAGCCAGGAAATCTCCTCAAATGATGAGTCTGATTTCTTCTTTATGACCCTTCTGTGGTATGTGTAATTGGGTTTGGTTGTTTTATTATACAAGGTCTGTCCAGAAGGTATCCAGTCATGTAATATGAAAAATAGAGACACTTATTGAAGAAGATACAAGAGACATTGTACATAGGATGATGATGGCTCAGTCCCCTTCAAAATAGGCACCTTGGGACCTCACACAGTTCTCCCAATCACTGTTGGCTGCCACATCGTGTTTTCCTGAATCTCACTGATGGTCTGAAACCTATTTCCTTTCAAAGGTGATTTTAGTTTTGGGAAAAGCCAGAAGTCGCAGGGTGCCAAATCTGGGCTGTAGTGGGGCTGAGTCACCTGGGTGATTTGATGTTTTTCAAAAACCTCTGCAGGAGACGTGATGTGTGAGCAAGTGTGTTGTGATGAAGCTGCCAATCACCAGTTGTGAATCTTCCCAGTAGTTTCCATGGAGGAATGTTCAAACTTAACACAAAATTTGATGCAGATTTGTTGCTCTACCCTCTCAGTCATTGTGGATATGACAGCTACACAGTACACGTGCTCACTCAATGGCATCTACCGCCCCCACTGACTAGTACAGTGAAGTCCTTATTGTTCACACATGCGCAGTCCAATCCACTTTCCTTGGCTGCCAGGTTACCACAGTGTAGTACAGACTGGTCTCATATTAACAGTAGCTGGACTGTTTCCACACAGACCCTGTGTATTCATACATGACATTTGTTGGTATATTTCACTTTTATAGGCAGAGAGAAACTTTAAAGTCAGTCTTTATTATCAAGCATGTCAAGGAAATAGGATATCAGTTGGGAAAAAAATTTAGTTTATTTTTTATCCTTCCTTCTACTTCCCTGGTCAATTGCTGGTCAGCTCCACACATATCCCGAGCACATGCTGTGTACCAGACACTGCCGGGTCTTGAACAAAACGAGAGATTTGCACATGTAAGTCATTATTGCTCCTGTGAGTTTTTAGAGACAACCTCTCACCACCACTCTCACCCCCATGGGGAAAGAAACTAAATCCTCAGGATAATCCCAAAATTTGCTGCCCCATACTAGTTATTTTAGGTAACTCTTTCCTTATTAAGTTACCTAGGGGTAACATTTTTTCTAGGGGGGAAAAAGCTTTTCCGTGCCTTTCTACACTGTCAAGTTGTGGCTCTAAACAGAAACGCTGTACAGCCACATTTGGAAAACAGATCGGCACTCCTGAAGAGGTTAGACACAGAGTTACCCAGCAATTCTCCGTGGTAGAGAAATGAAAACATTGCTGAACCACAGAAAAACGTGTACACAGATGTTCACAGCATCATAAATAACATCAGAAACATCCCAAATGTTCATCAGCTGATGAACAATAAACAAAATATGCTATATCCATACAATGGAACATTTATTATTCAACAATAAAAAGGAGTATCTGCTACAACATAGACGAACCTTGAAAACAGTGTGCTACTTGAAAAAAGCCAGACACAACAGACCACATGATTCCATTCCTATGAAATGTCCAGAATAGGCAAATCCATAGAGACAGAGTGGGTGGAAATGGAGAGTAACTGCTAATAGGTACAGGTTTCTCTCCAGGGTGATGGGAATGTTCTAAAAAGAGACCGTGGTGATGGTTGCACAACTCCATGAACACTGAAAAATTAACTGAATTGTACACTTTACAAGGTTAATTGTATAGTATGTGATTTCTCCTTCAATAAAGCATTTCTTAAGGTCCTTGGAACCAAAAGTCAAATTAAGAAACTTGACTTCAATGCTGTAGCTTTGACAGCATCTTTAGGAAGTCCAAAATTGTCTCCGTGAACTAAGTTGTTATAAATTGTCTTCAATCCAAAAACTAACATTTCATGTTAGATAACATTTTTTGTGATCTCACTATCATATTCTCCATGGTAATTAAAACTTTCCTCTCTTCTCAAAGCTGCGGTTCCCTCCCACCGCTCACGTGCTTGGTACAGCAAAGACGCCCTGGCACTTACAACTTTGTGGTTTTAGACTTTATTAACTTTAAGCCTTGCTGAACCCCACTTTCCTTATCAGCTAAATGGGGTTAGTAACGACAGCGTCTTAGGGCAATTTTAAGGACTGATTCAAATTTTACATAATAAGTTTCTGGCACACAGGAGGCACCGTACAGATGTCAGGTCCTACTCCCCTGACCCTTGCTACTTTAGCAAAGTTACTTTATACCTTATAAATAATATTAACATTAATGAAAGCACAGTGAGCAGCCTCATTTTCACCTTAACATACCACTCTGTTCTTATTTCCCTCAATCTTCAGACAAAAAATCCCATTGTATTGAAGTCAGTCCTCTCCCCGCTCCCATTGCTTTATTCTAGGTTCCACTTTTTCCTGTCTTTGGGACCTTGCTCTCTTGTCTGAGCTTAACACAGATTGTTTTTCTTCTACCCTCAACTTTCTTAGAGCTTTCCTATGTTAAATAAGTTTAGTGACTTTGGTATAAGCCTCAATAATTTCTTTGGTGGCCTGTCATTTCTGTGTTTTGTACATGTTTTTGTCTCCAAGACTCAGCTAAGGGACCCCACTCCAAGGAGTGTCCTCCCTCATCGCCACCCAGATGATGCGCCATCTCTGCCTGTGTAGCACCCTCCACTCACCTCCATGGCATCCTCTTTCCACTTGACGGCCACCACTGAGACATTTCTGCACCTGCCATTGCCATCTTATTAAGATTTTATTATTTTTAGAGAGAGGGGAAGAGAGGGAGAAACACAGGGAGAGAAACATCAATGTGTGGTTGCCTCTCGTACACCCTCTGTCAGGGACCTGTCCCTCAACCCAGGCATGTGCCCTGACGGAATTGAACTGGCAACCCTTTTGGTTTTCAGGCCAGCACTGAATCCACTGAGCCACACTAGCCAGAGTCTGTTTGTTTTTAATGTATTTCCAGCATCTAGCATATCTCCTAGCAAAGTCAGAGTTCAGAAATTTTCACAGAATGAATAGTCCATTGGATGATTTATAAAAGTAAGATCATCCCACATAGTATTTACCTTGTAACCTGCCTTTTTTCCCCATTTGATATTTTAAAAGGTTAATTTCTGTAAATACTTTTTTAAAGATTTCATTTATTTATAGAGAGCTGGAAAGCAAGGGAGAAAGAGTGAGAGAAAAACATCTATGTGTGGTTGCCTCTTGCATGCCCTCCCTGGGGACCTGGCCCGCAACCCAGGCATGTGCGCTGACTGGGAATTGAACCGGCAACCCTTTGGTTCACAGGCCAGCACTCAATCCACTGAGCCACACCGGCCAAGGCTAATTTCTATAAATATTTTTAGTGGCCATAGTATTCAATCACGAGACAGAATGTACTTGAATGAATTTCAAATAGTTGAACATCGCATTTCTGTGAAGACTGAGTATGAAAGGTCTTAAATTGAACATTTAATCAGAATTTGTATTCTAGCCTAAGGCTTTTTTTAAAATGCTTTTCCCAACAGTCCCCAGGGAAACTGGTCCAGAATTCCATCTGCCACGTCATCTTCTTTGACATCAGGCATAGTGGGAAAGATAATGTTTATATGGTACCTGGGGGCTAATCAGCCCATACGACACAGGTGTGGGGGCTCGGCCTAAATGAGGCCACACCACCCTGAGGTCTGAGGAGACCAGAAACTGGCATCCTTGCCCCCCATGACCAGCAGTTGAGAACATATTGTCAGTGTTAAGTAGTTGCAGCTCAGGCTCCAACATCAGACTGCTGGAATTCCAATCCCAGGATCACCATTTCCCAGCTCCGTGACCATTGGTTACCTAACCTGCCTGCCTCAGTATCATCATATGTAAAGATGTGCCTGTGTCCTGTGTGCCTACATAGGGCTGCTAGTAACGTGAAATGGTATGCATGTAAAGCCTGATCCCACTACTTGAGAGAGCAAGTAGACACTTCAATAAACGGTAGATGTTTTCTTTCTACTATAACTATCCATCAGGTAAAAAGCAGCCTCCCTTGAATAGTGCTTTTGAAGAAAGGTATGGAAGTATGGTATGATGGGAGTACCTGCCTTGTGCACTGTAAATTTTTATGCCAACCCTCTGAGGGAATTCAAGGCTCCAAGTTCAAAACGATACCAAGTTGTCCACACGCTTCTTGGCACAGAATTTGTATGCTACCACATACCAACTCTTCATTGTCAGGGAATCCAATCTCTATTGGTTTGAAAGAATACAGGAAGGAAATTTAGCAATGAAATAAGTGACAATATTAAGTGCTTGCTCTGTTAGGGTTTGTGCTGTGAAGGAGCTCATGAGCACAACCTTGCCTTTCCTCTCCTCTCCGTCTAGGAGTCCAGAACCTCATCTCTAAATTCCTGAGTAGCAACATTTTGCAGCATTCCCTCCTCCCGGGCCTTTGTTCTGACTAAAATCTGAAATAAATCCCTTAATCTGGTCTGTTTCCCTTTTCCAGACTCACCACAAAAGAGCAAAGCTGCGGTCTTGACCCTAATTTCCTGAGCCATTTTCAAGCCATTGTTCCACCTTGCACAACATGACTGTCCCCTTTCTTTGAAGTCCACACCCTTTCATACCACCTTGTACATCATCCACCGTTTTCCCTTCTCCCCTATCTCCTGTCCTCAGTCCTGACTTCAACACCCTCAGTTACTAAAACCACCCCGATTCTGTTTCAGTTATTCTGGGCGTTGTTTACTAACTACACTGCCTTCTCCCCAACTCCAAATCTGTTTCTTCTGGATTCAGTTCTCGCCCTGAACAGCATGGTCCAACCTCATCACTGCAGCTGCCCTGGGACCTTGGAGGATCCCGTGGCTCATTTAACCTCTCCTCGGCCTCCATGTCTTTTTCCAGCCTTTACTTGAAATACACCCTTTGTGCCATCTTAGCTCCTTTGGAGATGACAAAGAGTGAAGCACAACATGTATCAAGGAGGTGAGGGAGCAGGCAGCCAGAAGTATGAAAGCCTAATTCTGCACATCTCATTCAGAAAGCAAGTTGCAAACCTCCACCCACAAAAACAGTCGTAGAGCTTGGGGGAGAGAGAGAGCTACTCAGTATACACATGAAATTAATTAGCCTTTTCCTTTCTGGATTTTTAATTACAAAAGTAATGACGTGCTCATTTTTTTAATGCTTCATCCATTTCTATATTATTTGAAAAACGAAATTTCTTTCCCCACTCCCGACGTATTAACAGTTTGACTGTCATTTCAAAGTAGTCATCCAATCATATTACTTGTTCCAACACTTTGTCATGAAACTTTCAAATGTAAAAAACTTTACAGTAAACACGTATATAGCCATCTCACAGATTCTACCATTAACATTTTACTGCGTTTGTTTTATCATCCATCCATCCTTCACTTAGTCCTGTTCTTTTTATGCATTTCAAAGTAAATTGCAGACCGTAGTATGTTCTCCCCCAAATACTTCAGCATATACATCAGTAACTAGAGTCCAGTATTTCTTTACAGTTTGTCCCTTTTGAGATGAGTCTTACATTTGATGAAGTGTACAAGTCTTCAGTGTACACTTACTAAGTGATGACAAACGTCTGCCCCTATAGAACCCTGTATCAAAGATACAAAACATCACCATAACCCCTAGGGCTTTCCTAATGCCCTTCCCAGTGAGTCTTTGTTCCATCCCTCCGGCCATAACTACTATTCTAACTTTTTCCCATCCTAAGTGTCTCAAGATATCAGAAATGTTTTGTTGTTTGATTCATGGTGGACCAAACATATACAGATGTGGGTTAAATTACTTATTCGTTATAGGCCATGCTGATGTCAACTGTTTTTTGTTGAAAGGATTCATATTTGTGGTGATTTTAGTTTTACAATTACTGCATCCTATAGACAAATTGTCTGACTAGTACGAATGGCTTTTGTAGAAAGTATATATAATTCTTTCGGTTAACCTCAGGGAACCTCCAAAAGGAGCTCATTTTCTTGCCAGAAGTCTGGATGATGCCTTAAACCTTACTGAGGAACCAGAATTAAGAAATAAAGTGGACATGGTTTGGATAATAGGAGGCAGTTCTGTTTACAAGGTAAGTAAAGTTATCTGTGAATATTGTACAAAGCGGTGTTCTACTCAACTGTCTTTCAGCTTCCCTGCTATCTGCACTTTGTAAGTCATGAGCCAGGGAAGCATATTATCCCTACAGTAAGTTAGACGTATTGTCAGTTAGAATTACTTGTTTTCTGATACTGTCAAAAATGATATTATGATACTATAAATAAAAATACATAAGTAAGTTTTTAAGTCTTTACCAGTTTATTTCCAATAAAGTAGTTGATGTTTCCAGTACATTCTAAACCCTTCCCTTAGAATTGTGCTTGGACCACACTGCCTTCTCCCCCTGGATGTGCCATGATACACTGAGCTATCCCCTTCTCTTCAGGGTTAGTGCGTCTCTTCCTGAGAAAGTGATGGAGCTCTCAGTTCATGTGCACTGGCCAGATGTGTATGAGTTTGTTAAAGCAGAAAACATTGCCTCAACAATTTTCACATAATGTGAGGGGATGGGGAAAGTATTTTATTATTTTATATCATAAGGGAAAACATGTTTCTTGATTTCTAGCTTTCAAAACTTTTGAGGATAATAAAAGGAATTTTCTTACTCTTTTAAAACACTCTTGAAAGATAAACATTGACAGGGAGGGAAAAAACCAGTCCCTACCCTCTGTGGGCTTGTGGTAACATATGGACCCTGAAATTACTTGAGAAAAAAGAGGTATACCAGGATCTTAGATGGGATTACAAAAATACTGTTTCTTAGGTTCCTGTTTCTACAGCCTTTTAAACAGTGTATGTAAATACTGAAATTCATTTATATAATTTGATATATCTATACGTTGTAAATGATAAGAAAGTAGAACCTCCAGGGATAATTTTACATTATCCGCCTACCTCACACCACAATAGCCTGTGGAACGTTTAGGCTGCTCTTCTCATGGGCCAGACTGGGACTGCTAGCCTGCTTTTGTGAACAAAGCTGCACTGGAACACAGCCACAGCCTCTGGTTCACCGCTGTGTGTGGCTGCTTCTGCCTAAAAGGTAAAAGAAACCATGTGGCCCACAGGACCTAACATACAGGGCACTGTATAGATGCGAAGGGCACCACCTGACCCTTCACACCCCTGACTTTGACCACACTTTCAGGTGCTGCCGCAGTTAGTCCTGTTCAGTTTTCCTGTTTTTGGTGCAGCAAGAGTTGGCAAAATATTTATTTGGGACAAGAGAATAATTGATATGGTACTACAAGCTGTAGAATTGAAAGTAAGAAGTAAAATTTGTTTTATGCCCTTATTTGAAAATGTAGAGATAACAAACAGTACGTGAAATCATATTTATGTGTGCATATATCGTTTCTTTCTCACTCAAGAGTCACTGCTTCCTTGGAGCTGCACTTTGGACTCATGACTTTTTGTCAACAGTACCGCAGGCAGCAGTTAGAAAAGTCATTAACGATATGAAGCAAAACACAGCCATTAACAACAAGAGGCAGAATAAATTACCTACAAGCATTGTAACTATCTCCAGGGAAATGAAAGCATTATTAAATTTTGTGTAAATGTACTATGTATGCCCTTGGGATTTTCATTAGTCATGGTCTCGTGAAATTACACTATCTTACCCATATATGCATATGTAAATTTTTCTATAGCCAGTAACTTGATAATTCAGGGTTCTTATTTCCTAAACCACCAATGAAAAAAGACAAAACTGAATGGTTAAATGAAGAAAGAGCTCATGTAAGCAAACTAGAGGCCAGAATGTAGTTTAACTCACTCTCATAATTATTGATAATGATTAGTGCCATTCTCAACATAAATAGGCCATACTTTGCAGGGCTCCAGAGTAAAGAATAGGATATTTAAAAAGCATTCTTTGAAGATAACAGGTCTGTAGCATGTATTAATACCTAGTACAAACCTGACTACATTATTAACAAACAAAAATCTTGAGTTTCTATTTCTTTTGACACAGATAAGTAAGGAAATTGATGACTTCTGTTTTATTCCAAAGGAAGCCATGAACAAGCCAGGCCATCTTAGACTGTTTGTGACAAGGATCATGCAGGAATTTGAAAGTGACACATTTTTTCCAGAAATTGATTTGGACAGATATAAACTTCTCCCAGAGTAAGTAAAATGTTATTAATTAGTCTGAAGCACTTTTGGATCTCCAGTTTACGAACTATAGGAAAGAGTATGTCTCTACAGATTGAGTTTGGGATAGTAATGTATTTTATAGACTACAGAAATGTTTGGAAATCTGCTTTAACAGACTTGGGAATGTTCAAGTTTTAATGATTTTACTGAAATCTAGAGTAGTCCTTAGTTCATTCTGTGAGCTCTGTGTCTAGCCTCAAACACTGTCCTGGGCACTGGGGACAATGTTTACCAAAAGAGATGCTGCCGTTCACCGTTCTCCAGGAGGTCACATTTTGTGGCAGAGAGGTGGAATGGCAAATAATAGATAAATATCAAAAGATTTGCCATGTGGAAAATTGAAATACTGTGATGTGATAACTGCATAGTCTGGGAAGTTCTTTCTGAGGAGTGATGTCTCCACTAGGATCTAAATGACAAGAAGCCAGCCATGCAAGAGTGGGGAAGAGCATTCCAGACACCAGAAATACCCAGTGCAGAGACCCGATGGCGGGAACAAGCCTGGCATGCTCCCCGAGGCTTGAAAGCCAATGAGGGCACTGTGAGCAATGGGAAGGCCCAGAGAGATCAGACCTAATGCGGGTGTAGAGGGTTCTACAGAATTGAGTGATGCTGTTCTAGCTGTTTGTGGAGAACGGACCTGAGGGGACAGGAGGGAGGCTGGGAAATCAGTTGGATGCAGTCGTTCAAGTGAAGGATGCAGGGCCTTAGACAGCAGTGGTAGAGATGGAAAGAAGAGGTGACACTTGCTTTACTGTGTAGTTGTGATTTTAGCGTGAAACTGCCTGATTTTGAAAACAAATAGCATTTTTGTTTAAAAACACTTTTCAGCTTTAAGGTTAATTATATCAACACTTTCAACTAGCTTTTAACATTCTTTCAAATATTCTCAGTTGAACCCAGTCATTATTTGAGTGTTTTTGTAAATAACCTCCTAAAAACATTCAGAGCCAAGTCTGAATAAATGAATGGCTAAGCTGTAAAATTATAGAGTAATAGGTAGTAGTCTTGAATCAAATGAAACGTGTGACAGATTTTCTGGGGCTCTTAACTAGCTCGAAAGAGCTCAAGTTCAGGCTTTTGCTTACAGTTTCCAAAGGTGACTGCTTAGAAAAGTCACTCTCACTAATTTCATATATACTTGTGTAAAAGTGTGCGTGTGTTTCTGTGCCACACTGTATGTATTTTCTCTTACACGCTCAGGTTGCTGATTGTCGCGTCATGTGAATGTTGATCTCTGTTCCTCATTTCTAGCTTTCTTTGCTAAAAACAAAAGAATAGGTTACTATATGAATCTGCTTCATATTTAATACCCTCCCAAATCCTATTCTTCTCAATCAAACCTCTTCCAAAGCTCTGACCCTTTAGGATCCTTGA
Organism: Macrotus californicus; assembly: GCA_007922815.1. Lineage (NCBI taxonomy): Eukaryota > Metazoa > Chordata > Mammalia > Chiroptera > Phyllostomidae > Macrotus > Macrotus californicus. The sequence goes on along the minus strand of VMDR010008454.1, from coordinate 3,320 downwards.
TAACCTAAACAGCATTCTGGCTGTCTGACTCGCAGAAATTAAATATTTTACATGTTTACTGAAAAGTGATTCACACATCACAAATTCGCCATTGAAAGTATGCAGTTCAGTGGTTTTAGTATATTCGCCGAGTTGTGCCATCATCACCACAATCTAAGTTTAGAACGTTTTCACTGCCTGCCATGCAAAACGTGTACCCGTCAGCAGTCACTCTCCATCCCCTACCCTCCCTCCCAGCCCTAGGAACTGTTCCTCCACTGTCTGTCTCTGTGGAGATGCCTGTGGAGTTGGCTTCCTTCATTCAGCATACTGTTTTCAAGTTCATCCGTGCTGCAGTACAGGGTGGGCAAAAGTAGTTTCGTAGTTGTGCGCATGGGAAACACAGTTTATTCTTGTATTATTGTTTATTGTGTTATTTCCCATGGGAACAACTGTAAACCTACTTTTGCCCATCCCTCTATATATCAGCACTTGCTTCACAAATTTGCTCCCATTACATGAATTATCTTTTCACTTTCTTTTTTTAAATGTTTTTTTAACTTATATTTCTTTTGTTTTCTTTTCACTGTCTTAATGATACCATTTGTAACACAAAGATTTTTCATTCTGACATCCATTTTTTCTATTTTTTCCTTTAGTCATTTGTCCTTTTGGTGTTATACCTAAGAAACCATTTTCTAATCCAAGTTCACAGAGATTTATGCCTGTGTTTTTACTTAAAAGTTTATAGTTTTAATGTTTACTTTGAGTCTGTCTATGGTCCATGATAGTTAATTTACCTATGGTGCAAGGAATGGGTCCAAGTTCATTCTTTTGTAAGTGGCTATCCAGTTGCCTTAGCACCACTTGCTGAAAAAACTATTCTTTCCCCCACTGAATTGTTTTGATACCTTTATCAAAAATCAGTGGCCCCTAAATCTGAGGGTGCACATCTAAACCCTCAGTTCTGCTCCATTAAATGTCTGCCCGTACTCCAGTGCCGCACTGTCTTGGCTAATGCCACTGTGTGATGACTTTTGAAATCAGAAAGTACCAGTTCTCCAAGTTTGTTCTTTTTCAAAATTGTTTTGGCTGTTCTGGGTCCTTTGCATTTCCGTATGAATTTTATGACCAGCTTGTCAGTTTCTGACCAAAAGCAAGCTAGGTTTTGATAGGGATTGCATTGTATCCGTGCATCACTTTGGAGAGTACTGCCAAACCATGAACACATGTCTTTCTCCTTGTTTAAGTCTTCTTTAGTTTATTTCAACAATGTTTTGTAGCTTTCAGCATACAAGTATTTTATTTTCAGGCTGTTCACATAGAAATACAGTTGGTTTTTGTGTATTAATCTTGTGTCCTTCAATCTTGCTGAACTCATTGGTTTGAACTGTTAGTAGATTCCTTAAGTTCCTGTATATAGGGTATATTAATATCATTTGCAAACAGAGATAGTTTTACTTCTTCCATTCCAATCTGGATGTTTTTAATTTCTTTTTCTTGCCAAATTGCCTTGGCTAGGACCTCCAGCACAAAGCTGAAGAGAAATGGCAAGGGTGAGACATAGAGGGAAAGCATTCAGTCTTTTATTATTAAGTATGATGTTAGCTGTGGGTTCTTCATTGATGCCCCTTATCACATTGTAGATCTCTTCTATTTATACTTCATTGAGTGTTTTTTTTTATCATGAAGGGGCATTGGACTTTGTTAAATGCTTTTTTTCTGAGTCTATTAAGATTATGTAGTTTTTATTTTTAATAAGACAAAAATACACCAATACTTAATACACTGTCACAGTGCTTGGTTTTGTGTTAAAATAATTTTACCTTTCTAGGATAAATCCACTTGGACTAATGTATAGTCCTTTTTATGTATTTCTGGATTCAGTTTGCTAATATTTTATTGAGGGTTTTTGCATTTATATTCATAAGGGATATTGGACTTTAGTTTTTGGTAATGTCTTCACCTGGTTTGGGTGTCAGGATAATACTGGCCTCATAGAATGAGTTGAGAAATGTTCTCTCTCTTCTACTTTTTTTTTCAAAGACTGTGTGAAGAATTGATATTCTTCTTTAGATGTCTTAGAAAAATTTAATGGTATATAGATTCAGATAGGAGATTGCTGTGTAAATCCAAAATCCAAAGAAATTCATCCAAAATGGACCTTGTAAACGAAGCTATGGGAGAAAATGAACAACCCTTGTTTCCACTGCACAGTTTGACGGTCATCTTGCTTTCAAGCCTGTGCCCACATGGGAGTGGCAGCCTCTTTGACACGGGGTGGAGAGAGTCCACTAAGCAAGAGCTGAAGTAGGCCTCCTCATCTTTCATGACGTAGAGAAGGGGGAAATCTCTGAAGACAAAGAGAATATACTTTATCCCTGGACGTCTGTAACATTGCTCAATTTTTGAGCTGTTTTCTCTCCAAATATCTGTAACTTTGGGAACTTAGACTTGCTCCCTACTGTCCAGAAATGAACTCTGATCCTTCTTTTTTGTTCCCCATAGCAACCCCCATTATCCCAATCAGGAGGCCACTTATGGATTCAGAGGTTTCAGTTCAAACACGCTGTCTTTTATTAACACCATACTTCCTGGTAATAAAAGCCCTAGTACAATGAAATCAAGATGAAGGAGGACATTTGTAAAGAATGAAGAGAATAAAATTAGAGTATAGATGAAGTCACAAATGTTGGAAACCTAAAAGCAAAAGTTAATTTTTTTAAGATTTTATTTATTTTTAGAGAGAGGGGAAGGGAGGGAGACAGAGAGGGAGAGAAACATCAGTGTTTGGTTGCCTCTCAAGCGCCCCCTACTGGGGTTTGGCCCACAACCCAGCATGTGCCCTTGACTGGGAATGCCCGTGATTCTTTGGTTCACAGGCCAACACTCAGTCCACTGAGATACCCCAGCCAGCACTGATGTTTCCTCTTCTGTTCTCATCACTTCCTGACCGTCCAGCAGGACCTCGGCCTATTTGTCCACTTGTTTGTACATCTCTCTCCTCCTGAGGCTATGGTTTCTATGGAGTCTTCATTTTATTTTAGTTGTGCTTTGTCGCTTGTAGAGAACTGTTTCAAGAACTATATTTACCTATTTCTTAGACTTTCCATCAAATCACCTCTGTATTATTCTCATGATGCTTTGTCACTTCAGATCTTATGTTTCTTTTATTCACTGGCTTCTGAAATGCTTGAAGATTCTAGAGGGGAGTCTCTATCTGGGTGGTTCATAACAAACAGGTTTTTTCCTTCAAATCCTATTAGATTTCAACTCAGTTCAAATGTAGCTCTTAGGCAATTTGCTCTTCAGAAAAATTTGGAATTATGGTTATGAGGTGG
>VMDR010008453.1:0-36579 GCA_007922815.1 Macrotus californicus | reverse complement strand
TTAAATATTTTTTCTACTCCATTATCCTTCTCTAATTGTTCTTATTTAATATTGTTCTTGACTTTACTTTCTTCTACCTACCATTTATGCTTTGTATTCCCTGTACCTTTCCCCCTCTCTCCCCACCCACCCCCCTGATAATAACCCTCCATGTGATCTCCATTTCTGTGATTCTGTTCCTGTTCTAGTTGTTGGCTTTGTTTGTTTTTCTGTTTTAGGTTCAGTTGTTAATAGCTGTGAGTTTGTTGTCATTTTACTGTTCCTATTTTTGATCTTCTTTTTCTTAGATAAGTCCCTTTAACATTTCATATAGTAAGGGTTTGGTGATGATGAACTCCTTGAACTTGACCTTATCTGGGAAGCACTTTATTTGCCCTTCCATTCTAAATGATAGCTTTGCTGGATAGAGTAATTTTGGATGTAGGTCCTTGCCTTTCATGACTTGGAATACTTCTTGCCTGCCCCTTCTTGCCTGTAAGTTTTCTTTTGAGAAATCAGCTGACAGTCTGATGGGCACTCCTTTGTAGGTTACTGTCTCCTTTTCTCTTGCTGCTTTTAAGATTCTCTCTTTATCTTTCATCTTGAGTAATGTAATTATGATGTGCTTTGGTGTGTTCCTCCTTGGGTCCAACTTCTTTGGGACTCTCTGAGCTTCCTGGACTCCCTGGAAGTCTATTTCCTTTGCCAGATTGGGGAAGTTCTCCTTCATTATTTGTTCAAATAAGTTTTCAATTTCTTTCTCTTCCTCCTCTCCTTCTGGCACCCCTATGATTCGGATATTGGAACATTTAAGGACATCCTGGAGGTTCCTAAGCCTCTCCTCATTTTTTTGAATTCTTGTTTCTTCATTGTGTTGTGCTTGAATGTTCCTTTCTTCCTTCTGGTCCACACCATTGATTTGAGTCCCGTTTTTCTTCCCATCACTGTTGGTTCCCTGTACATTTTCCTTCATTTCCCTTATCGTATCCTTCATTTGTTCATCTAATTTGTGACCAAATTCAACCAATTCTGTGAGCATCCTGATTACCAGTGTTTTGAACTGTGCATCTGATAGGTTGGCTATCTCTTCGTCGCTTAGTTGTATTTTTTTCTGGAGCTTTGATCTGTTCTTTCATTTGGGCCATTTTTGTTGTCTTGGTGGGCCTGTTATGTAGTAAGGGGTGGAGCCTTAGGTGTTCACCAGGGTGGGGCAGCCACGTTGCTGCGTTGTGACGCTGTTGATGGGGGAGGGGTCCAAGAGGGAACAATGGCAGTTGCTCCGCTCTCCGCCAGTTTTCAGTCACTTTCCGAGCTACCCACAGTCAAATTAGGCCCTTCTGTTGCTGATTCTGGTGTTGATTCCTGCTGGGAGGGCTTGTGTACACTCTAGGACCCTGTGGGTCTCTCCAACGAGCTTTCCTGTGAGTCTGGGAGTTTCTCCTGCTGCTGCCGCCTCAACCCCCACAGGAGTTTTCAATCAGAGGCTTTGAGGCTTTATTTCCCCGTGCTGGAACTCTGGGTTGCGGGGTCTGTCTCGCTCCCCAGTTGTTCCTCCCGGTTTATCCTCACGAGGGAGTGGGACGCCCGGTCCACAGCCGCCAACTCTCCCGGCCAGCCACGCCTTTCCCTGGTCCGCCAGCTGTCGCCCCGCCTCGTGAGTCCTCTCTGCCTGCCACGTCTCATACCTCCTACAGGTCTGGATGAAAGTTTCTTCTTTAATTCCTTGGTTGTCGGACTTCCATACACTTCGATTTTCTGTCAGTTCTGGTTGTTTTTTGTTTTAAAATTTGTTGTTGTCCTTCTTTTGGTTGTGCGAGGAGGCACCGTGTGTCTACCTACGCCTCCATCTTGGCCGGAAGTCCCTCTTTAATTCTAATACAACTAATAAAACAGTACATGTAGCCCTGACTGGTGTGCCTCAGTTGGTCGGGTGCCCTCCCAGCAAAGGAAACGGCCACCACTTTGATTCCTGGTCAGGGCACGTGCCTGGGTTGTGGGTTTAGTCCCTGATTGGAGCACATACAAGAGGCAACCAATCAATGCTTTTCTCTCTTTTTTCCCTCCTTTCCCCTCTCTCTAAAAATAAATTTAAAAAATCTTTAAAAAATAGTATGTATATGTGTGTGTGTATATATTTTACACACACGCACACACATATGAGAATCTGACAAATTTACCATCATGTTTGGTAATTTTTAACACAATTCCTTAAGTAATCAACAAATGAATCAGACAAAAAGTCAGGGTGGCCTAATGAGCATACAGAAAACACCATGGCTAACAACTATCAAGCAATACATTTTTTAATGTACACATTGAACTTCTGTTTACTGATCATAAGACGATAAGACGCATTGTCCCACCTCAGGGCCTTTGCACATGGGGAAGACCCAGGTGTCTGCTTGGCTTGCTTCCTTTCCGCCTGTATGTCTTTACAAAAATCAGCCAGGTACTAGGTTATATATAAAGTCTCTTCAAAGCACAGTCTGTTTAGAAAACATTTTATGACCTTAAAAGGTTAAGTTAGAAGCTATTAATAAAAAGATGAATTAAAAACCCCCATATTTAAGAGACTAAAAAAATGCCTCTAAATAACTGATGGATCAAAGAAGACATAAAATGGTGTTTAAGGAGTGAAACTAAATTATAACATAGTGGTCCCCTGCGCCCCCGCCAAAAAAAAAGCATGAAGCATAGGACACTTTTGTTCCATAAGATGAGATTCTTTCTAAGAACTCCACTTTCTAGGTCTTGTAAGCTTGGGAAAGCTAACTGTCAGCACCAGGGTTTGCTCATAAAGGACCAGGAAAGTAATCCTTGATTTATGCGCATTGGTACTTAACAGATGTTTGCAACTATTTTACCCCTAAATATTTATTTAACCCTTTTCCTCTTCTCTGCCCCCATCACTACTGTCCTAGTTCTGGCCTTCATCGTCTCTTGTGAAGACTACTGCTTTACCTTTCAAATGGGTCTCCCTGTCTTCAAGAATGAGCTAGAACAGGTTGACAGCTTGGGGGCGGGGGCGGGTGGTTGGAGGGATTGAGTAAAAGAAAAGAGAAAGAACTCAGGGACAGAGACAACAATGTGGTGACTGTAGGAGGGTGGGGGTGGGGTGGAGGTGGAATAGGGTATAGAGGGGTAAATGGTAATGGAACAAATACAATAAAATGTAATGTAAAAAATAAAATTGAAATTAAAAAAGGATGCCTTTGGTACCTTCAAAACACTGCCTTCTGTTAAATCTGCCTTTGGCACTGAGTGAGCTAGTGAAATACAAACAGATCGCGTCACTCCTGTACTCCGAGCCCATCGCTGGCTCCCGGGCCCGCGGGATAGAACCCAAGTACTGCAGCGTGGCTGGTAAGGACTTTCACCCACATCTTACATCTGATGCACTACAGACCCAGTGGTTGCTTTCCCCAGCACACCTGGCACACACCTGGCGCAAACCCACATCTGTGACTCCCTCCTCTTTTTGGCTGGGCTAGTATCTGCTTAGTTTTCAAGGGTTGACTCAGGAGGCATTTCATCCAGGAGCTTTTTCCTGTGCTCCCACAGAACCTGCAGCACTTACAGCATCATGCTGCCATGATCTGTTTTTCTGACTGTAAGTTCCTCAAGAACAATGCCCATGTTTTACTCATTGCAGGATCCTAGAACTTAGTGCAGCGCCAGTGTTTCAGTATTATAATCAAGTAATCAAAACACCGGGGCAACTTTTATCCCAAAGCCCCTCGACTTCTCTCTCCCAAGAATGCAGGCACTAGGACACAAAGAGCTGGTGAAGGACTGGATTATGAAGGGGCTGCTTAGTGATACCACACAGTGTGTGCTCTCTGTCATACGTAATTACTTTTTAACATATTTCCTTTGAAGGGACCAAATTAGCAAATGGTCCACAAATGAGTTCTTTTGATATTAGTCAATTCAGGTGGCAGAAACATGTTTAACAAAATACTGCCATATTTTGCCATGTATAATGCACATATTTTTGCCCAAATTTTTGAGAGAAAAATAAGGATGTGCATTATACATGGGTAGTACTCATTCCATATCTATGTTTTTAATTCTTTTATTTATGCATTGAAAGTGTAATTCTAGAAAGCAATAATGATATCTGTATGCAAAATAAACCCTGGAATACAATAATCATTTTTGTTTCTAAATATAAATAAATCAATAATTGAGTTAAAAAAATTAAAATGAAAGATTCTTTTTCCTGAAAGTTTGGGCCAAAAATGTGGATGCACATTATACACAGAGGCACATTATACACAGCAAAATATGGTAATTTAAATATTGATTGATAACCGATAAATAACTTTCAAGATTAATTTAAGTGGCAGAAAGAATAATAAAGGATATTATATTCCTCTAACCTTGGGAAAGCATACTTTTTGGAACAGTATTCCTTTCGCTCTGGCTTTTCTGAAATTGTGACTGCAAAAGATTTTTATGTTCTAAACATGACAAGTCAAGAGACTTCTGGTGAATGCAGGTTAGAGAGTAACTATGTCAAACACATTCTTGGTACAGTATAAAATTTTGGCTGATTTTTAAATTTATTTTTTATTTTTTTAGTAATATAGGTTCAATGCTTCATTTGCTTTGGATCTAAAAGCTTCTAAATTCACTTATTCCACTATCCAATTAAAATCTTCTGAGAACTAAGCAATCATTTCCTGACTTGCCAAGGATTAAATTTGGATGCTTGGCTGCACATGAGTCTTATCTCTCAAGCTATCACTTTTAATTGGAGCATGTAAAGGGATAACATAGGGTTTGAGTTGACATCACAGTCTGTTGCCATGGAAATGTAAACATGGGTTTCTATTAGACTGGTCTCAAAGCAAGTGTTAGTGGTGCAGAGAGGCTGGGACACAGGAGACAAATTATGTAAAAAAATGTCCCCTCTAAATGTTGGAGTGCCCTAGGAGCTCAGACCCTCAGTGATCTCATCACTGCCGCACAGCTTTGAATACCAACTACGCACTGATGACTCTCAAATTTATATCTGCAGCTGGACCTCTCCTCTAAAATCTAAACTCATACACCTGCCTTCCTGACCCTTCAGCTGGATGTCTAATAGGCACCCCAAATCTCCCACGTCCACCCTACGGCTCCTGAGAGTGCCCTCCCCCTACCCACCTTGCTCTGCTCACAATCTCCTGTATCTCAGCAGAGGTAACATCCCCTTCTGCCTGCAGAGGCTGTAGAACTTGGAGTAATCTTTGGCCTACCTCATACTCCTCAGCAAATCCTGCCAGTTCTACTTTCAAAGTACAATCAAAAGATGCTTGCTCCCTCCCACTTGCACTGCTTTTGAGCTCCCATCACTTCTCGCCTAGGGTATTGTGATCATCTGAACTGGTACCCCTGCTTCTGCCCTTGCCTGCCTTCAGTCCATTCTCACACATAGCCCCCAGGGGCACTATATTAAAATGTAAGTCAGATTATGTCATTCCTCTGCTCAGACTTGCCAGCGGATTTCCATCTCATTCAGGTTATGTATGACCCAACATCCTTTAATCATGTTCTTCTTCAGCCACTGCACTCCTTGTTGTTCACTGATCTAAGAGCATGGTCCCGCCTCAGGGCCTTTGCACGTGGGGAAGACCAGGTATCTGCATGGCTTGCTTCTTTTTCTCCTTTACATCTTTACTCAGAATCAGCTTCTCAGGCTTTCTCTGGCCAGTGATCTAAAATTACTGCACCCACCCCACTTCCCTTTTGTGCTTTATTTTCCTCCTTAGCATTCATCTAACATACTATGTATTTTACTTATTTCTACTGATACTGTCTTCTTCCACTGGGATGGAAGCTCCATGAGGCAGGGAATTTTGACTGTGTTGTTCTTTGCTGTATCCTTTGCACCTAAGAAGAGTGCCTGGCACTTAGTATAAACTCAACAAATATTTGTTGAATGAATAATTGAAAAAATGTGTGACACATGTCATAGAAATAAAGATTATTAGTGAAAGCATGGCTAACTAAGGCATGTGAGCCTAATGTCAAAAAAATTCATTTGTTATTGGGTTTTCATGGTCACCTGTCTTTGGAGAAACTGACTTAATTTTCCACAATGACAGGCTTGATTTATTTTAGCAACGTAGAACTTCAGAGACGAGTGTTCACAAAGACGGAAGAGAATAATGACAAATACAGGTAGGTATTAAATAATGTTCACTGTTTGCCATGTTAGGTGAGTTAATGATTTTTAAAAATTATTAGTACAGAGCCTACCACTCATAGAGAACTAAAATTAGAAATGAATAAAAAAAAGTTGCTCATTGATTGAATTAGCAGTGTCTGGCACACAGTAATGTAATATATAAAGTGAGTTAGACTTGGATGCCATCCAAGAGGGCTTAGTTACTGAAGTAGTTTCATTTCTAGTGATTCTACAGCATAGGCATAGGTATCCAGGCTTGTTACAGTTAAACTTAGAAGTAAAATAAGGAATAGTAATGAAGATATTATCTTTAGATGTGAGAATTATAAATCCTCAGTTGTTATTCCTTATTAGCTTACAAAGTAAACAGTTAACAAATGTACAGACTACAAGCTTTCAAATGAACTGAGGATGAAAAGGGCAATAAATACTAGACAGAGGTGGAGGTAGAATGATATAATGGAAAAAAAAGGTCGGGAAACCTGGATTCCAGCTTTCTCTATGCCCCTATTGGCTGTGTGACGTGGGGGGAGTTATTTAACCTCTCTTGGTTACCTCAGCTGTGAAATGTGAATACTGGACTCATAGGCTTCAATGAGCCTCTAAGAATTATAAACCTTTTTGACTTTAAGCTTAACCATTGCAATAATGCCTCCCCACCCCTCACCCTGCCCCAAAGCTGTCCACATCCTAATCCCTGGAACTTGCATATACGTTGTGTTACAAGGCAACGGTAATTAAGATGGCTAATAAGATGTCTTAAAATAAGGAAATTATCCTAAATTATGTGTTTGGGCCCAATATAATCACAAGAGTCCTTATGATGTAGAAGAGGGAGGCAGAAGTGGGGGTGCCGGAATGATGCCATATGAGAAAGACTGGACCGACCAATCGCTGGCTCTGAAAATGGAGGAAGGGGCCATGAGTCTAGGGATGCGCGCAGCCTCCACAAGTTGGACACGGCAAGAAAACAGATTTCCCCTAGGGACTTCAGAAAGGAACACAACCCTATAGACACCTTGGTTCTGGTCCAGTGAGATCTGTGTCAGACCTCTGACCTCCAGAACTGTATTAAATTTGTCTTGTTTAAGCCATTAAGTTTGTGACTCTTTGTTACAGCAGCAATAGGAAACTAATACAATCACGGTATGTATCATAACTAGCAAAACTGGACTCAAGTTTATCACACATACAGGGTTTTAACTAAAATACTATATTCAAGTATTTTGTATAAGATCTTTAGAGGCAGTAGTCAGATACCATGAGAAGTTTGTAGAAATGTCATGGGAGAGAGTCTCTGGGAATAAAATTTTTACTAGTGATTCATGTGAAGAGTAGACACCTTTTATGCAGAAAAGACAGGAAGAGAAGAGACATCAGAGAGGTGATACACAGTACCAGACCTCAGTTTAGTTACCTATAAACTGAAGGGCTGGGATAAATCATTTCTAAATTCCTCTAGCTCCGACATGAGACAGTAAAACCCTGACAGATGCTAACATGGGTCTCTAACACTCCACCATCCCCAAAGTTAAAGAGTAAAGATTTATTTATTTTTAGAGAAAAGGGGAGGGAGTGAGATAGAGAGAGTGAGAAACATTAATCAGTTGCCTCTCACATGTGCCCCAACTGGGGACCCACCGGGATGATGGAACCTGCAACCCAAGCATGTGTCCTGGCCAGGAATTGAACCAATGACCTTTCGCTTTGCTGGACGACACCCAACCAAATGAGCCACATGGGTCAGGGCAAGTGTATTGATTTTAGGAAGTACTATAATTATCTCTAATGCCTGATGGTCATGCTTCACAGAAAGCTCTGACTTAGAGTAGCAAGGAAGTGGCTCTGAATTTTAACCCTGACACTCACTTACAGATGTTACCTGGGAAAACTGTTTAGCTCTTACTCTTCTGCCACTTCACCTATGGTAGACATTTAGCTAGATAGACTTTCTAAGGAATGAATTATTTTAGATGTCTAAAGGTTTATTGAAGGTTTACTTCTTTAGGTAAACACTTTCAATATATTTGATGAAACGATTTCTAAAAAGAAATATATGCCTGTTATATTTCTATGAAAAATTAATGGGTACCATATTATCTTTTCTTGATAAGAGTCCGATTACTAACATTAATTACTATTGTGGGCTGTAAGCCAGTGATGCTCTAGAGAGCAGTCAGCAAACTGTGGCCTGAAGGCTGTCTTTGCAAGGTTTGGGGGATAGGAATAGTTTTTACATTTTGAAAGGGTTGTTAAAAAAAAAGAGATGTGACCTAGACCCTAAGTATTTACTATCTGGCCCTTTACAGAAAGGTTTGCTGACAAAAAGCGGTATAACCTCTTCACAACTAGATTGAACATTATGCTCTGTCACCAAAGGAAGCACATCTATCTTGGTACTGTCTGACAGGTAGTTCAAATATTTGTGGAAAAACAAAGGCCACTGGCATTTAAAATTCTTTTGTTGCTTGTTGTTACACACTCTCATTCACTTTCAGGTTTCTGGCACTCACTGTATCTGCCCCAGCAGTCTCTCCCCTTTCTACTCTCCACTTCTCCAATTTTGGCTTAGATATATGAACTTATAAACATTTTAAACTATGAAAGATTAAGTTGATTATGTGAAGACCCTAAAACTATTTTCCAAGTACAATCCAGGTGGTTTGGTGCAGAGACTTGGTGACTTATTTTAATTGTCCCAAGTCCTTTTTATTTATTTCTAGGTTCTCTGCTATCCTTTGGAAAAGTAAGGTTGCAGGACAGATGAGGCTTTACTGTAGTATGGCCTGATCATTTTTAAAAAAATTTTAAAATGTAAAAATAGCATTATATCTGAAAAGCTACTCACCAAAATATTAAACTGAAGCTATATGAGTGGTAAGATTTTCTTGGAATATCTTTTTTTTTTTTACAATGAATACTTTTATAATCAGAAAAGCCATTTTCATTAAAGAAAAAAGAACAAATTGAAAGGCTCCAGCTAATCTCACCAACCTATCTCAGTTATTTCCATTTGGCATATTTTTTTTCATTATTTGATGACTTTTAAAAATGGTAAATATTGTGTTTACCGGTTATTTTGACTCACACTTGGGTTGCCACGGGTAATCCATGGTTACTAGAATACTGTAAAATAAGTTGCAAATATGAAATACTACAGGAATGCCAACAATCAATGTGGTGAAAGGTGACGGATCACCGCCTTTTTGACCTCTGCTCCACTCATTTAATACCAGTTCAGACAAAGAATACCCAATCTGGACAGTATTCCGGGCCACAAAACCCTTTATTTCATTCAGACCTCACAACAGCTCAGGGAGGCAGGCACATCCCGTTCTTGAGGGTAAAAATGACTTGGCCAAACGCACTCGGCTCGCCAAGGCAGAGGCTCTGCAGCCTGGGCAGGAAAACAGAAGCAAGTCTTTGGTGGCGCTTCTGGTACCATTAGGGCATTCACTACACCCTGGCCTTTATGTTCCCTCAGCTGACAAACGTATCCTACCTCCTCCACCCCATCAATGCACCCTGCGGGCTGGGAAAACCTGCAGCTCACTCCAAAAGCGGACCCTCTCCAGCCCCAAAGTACCAGTCCCGAGGCAGAGAGACGAGCACACAGTTCGCTCCCTCCCCCAGCCGGATTCAGTGTACTGGCCCCAGACTAACCTGACCAGGTCTGTCATGCAGGAGCCCACCACCACCACCGCCGCCACCTCCTCCTGCCACTGCCTCCCGGGTTCCCCAGACGCGGCCATGGCTCTAAGGTGGCGCTCTCCAATCTAGAGGGTGCCCTTTACCCTTTGTCCGACCCCGTAACCAGAGACGCCGCTCCTACGCTCCCTAACTACCCGGGCCTTCCAGACGTCTAGGCGGGTCGCCCACCTGAATGCCCGAATAACCCCGCCCACCAACTGTCCCCAGTTCTTCCAGGAATTGTCTCTCTGCACCGCCTCTCCTTATAAGGCCCTTTGATAGTTCCAGCCTCTGCGCTGCTCGCCACGCACGAGGAAGGCGCTGAGGAAGGAACTTTCAGGCACTGCGGGGACGCCTCCCTGAGCGGCGGCTTGGGGCGGCCGGGGACGCGCACGCTGCCAGGCTGGGCCGCGGGCGGGGCGGACGTCCGGGGGCGCGCACGCATCGGCCCGCGGTGCGCGCGCAGGTCGGTGCGTCGTTCGGGGGCGCGCTCGGGTAACCTGTACCCCAAGTAGTCGCCGGTTACCGAACGGATTAAGTTCCAGGTACCTAGACTGGGGCTGGTGTGGGGAGGTTGGATCCCGAGTCGCACAGGTGGTGCTGAGGACCGTGGTTTAAATATGGCCAGAGCTCGCCTCCCCTTCCTGTGGAGAAGGCCCCTGTTCCAAAGATGCCCTGTTCATCCCCTCACGCTGGTTCCCTCAAGAAGGAGACCCCCAAGGCCAGCAGTTACTCTTTCTCCTCACCCTGCCCGCCCCCTGGTCCCGGATTAACCTGACTTCCTCCTTCCTGCTTGATGGAATCGTACAATTTAGGAGAAGGGAGGGTGCCCCTTTTAAATGACTCCTGAGAGGGGTGGTCATTCTTTGGGTCTTAGCCGGTTTGTTTTGCTTAAATGCTGCCCCTTTGAGAAATTCTCCAGTGTAACTTCCCTCGTGCGTTGCATGACGTTGACGTGACGCAGCTGGACGCTACCCCTTTCCGTTCCATGACGTCAGCAGGACACATGTTTCCGTGTTTGTCATCCCATCTTAATTGCAAGAAACTGGACGACGCTGTAGACGTCTTTGTATTCCCCAGGAGACCGATCAAAAGACCTTATGTGACCTTATTTCGAGTCAGCAGACACCTGTAAAAATTGTATTTCTGCATTTTCCTTCTGTAATATGTCAGAATCGGGAATTCAAGGGAGGCTGGCTACCATAAATTTTTGCCTGTCTGACATGTATTACAGTGCTGAGAGATCCCCCCAGCCTCACCCCTGTCTCAGAAGGACTGCACCAAAGGAGCATCATCTATTCTGTGACCTCGGATTTTGGAGTATTTTTTTCCCTCTCCTTTAGAGAAGTCGCAGCACTTCACGGTTGAAACAGATTTTAGCACTGCATGAAACGTTGAGCTGTCAAAAAATTGTATTTTGGCTCTTCTGGAAACAAAGACAGGAATTCATCCCTTCAGGTGTCATTGTGAGGTCATGACAGTTGCTGAAGTAGAATGAATGGGTTGTAGGCACCGTCAGTGTAGTTTGGCTTCTGGAGCAGGTTGGTTCCCTTTAGCATTTGACGAGTGCCATTGGTCAGGCCCATTTCACAGTAGCCTAATTTGTTTCTAGTTGTAAAGCAACCACAAGTTTAAATTCATGCCATTTTGTCAAAAATTTACAAGATACTTAAAAAATTCACTTTGATGCTTTTCTCTTTGGTGATTAAAGTTCTGCTTATTTGAGAGGAAGATGACAATAGTGTACTTTGAGAGAGATCTGGATTTGGGTTCTGGTCCTTCTGCTTCCTAGGTTGGTGACTTTGAACAAGTTAGTTAGTCTTGCTGAATATTAGTTTTCTTATCTGTGAAGTGGACACTACCATGCATTAGATGTTTATTTTTACTCTGGGATGACATATTGGAATAGTGGAGGGAGACCGTCTGTTGAGTGTTTGGAAGAGGAGCTTGTTTTATGTTTACAGAGAGGATGATTTAGGTTTTAAAGTATAAGACTTTTCCTGACTCATAGATACCTCTGTGTGTCATCACCCAGAAGGGTCACTATTATTTCTTGAAAGATCACTGCAGTTCTTCCCTTTACTACTGTCTGAAATGATTAAAACAGGTACTAGTTTTTAACATTTATTTCAGCAGGAACATGTAAGTTCTCATATGGTATAATACATGGAAACTAGAACCGGAACATCATTTACTTGTAACTTGCAGGAAATTAACCGCTTTTGATGTGGGGTTATCCTTTCAGATTGAGGAAGAAAATGATCATCTAAGTTGACTTAATCACCTCTAAAAGTAGAGGCTTTCATTTAGAAATCTATTAAGAGGAATTCATGTACTCCCTCTGCCACCCCCGTGGGTTTCTAAGTAATTTAGTTATGGTTTATTGGTTTTATTTTTGTATTTTCAAGTTTAAGAACTTCTTAGTGCCTTACAGTCAAAGACCTTTAGATCTACATTTGTGTTGCCGAGCATCTGGATGGGTGTGTTTTCATGGTTTAATTGTTAAGTAGATTTTTGCTACATCTATTCCTCAGATATGCTGTCCTCTACCAAATTTTTTGAGGGCGTGTTCTCTCCACACATAAATATTTTTCTAGCTTTTGTCTCCTTATTCATTTATTTATTTAAAAATGTTTATTGGGTGTATAGTTTGAGATCTCTCTCCAGGAAAGAGATCACTAAGCAGGTGGTTATAATATGCTGTGCAGGAACAGTTAAGAGATATGTATCAGAAGAAAATAATTTCTAGTAAGTTCCAATTGTCAGCAATTTATGCTTGTTATGGGTTTAAAAAAAATTTTATTTATTTATTTAGAGAAGGGAAGGGAGGAAGAAGAAGAGAAGCATCAATGTGTGGTTGCCTCTCACGTGCCCCCAACTGGGGATCTGGCCCGCAACCCAGGCATGTGGCCTGACTGGGAATTGAACTAGTGACCTTTTGGTTCGCAGGCCAGTGCTCAACCACAAGCCACACCAACCAGAGCTTGGTGTAGGTTTTTATATAGCGTTATCAGCAACGTTCTTCCTCACAGAAGGAGGATCCTTTACCTAGTGGTAGGTGGGTTTTGCACGTAGAGGGAGAGGGTCGTCAGTGAAGGCCCCTTAAGGCCTCAACTAAAGTGGAAGCTGCCAGTTGTAAAACAGAATGGGGCAGTGCAAAGTGGAGCGTGACAGTGTAGAAATCAGCTTTGGAAAGGAGGAGGGAATTGAATTTCAAGGGTTTCTACTGTTCCAGAAAAGCAGTGGTGCAGTCTATGCCCCAACTAGGTGAGTAGCAGGGAGATGGTTTCACTGGGAGAGTCTGCTTAAGACAGGAAATGAGGCATTGTATTTATTCCTGCAAGAGAAACTTCTGTGTGCTGGGCCAGTTTTCAGGAATTTGTTATATGGAGTTCTTTTGGATACTCTGATCACCATTCTTTCTTTCTGCTTTCAGTGGTGATTTACAAGTCCTGTTAAAATGTCCCCAGAAGTGGCCTTGAACCGAATTTCTCCAATGCTTTCCCCATTCATATCTAGTGTGGTCCGCAATGGAAAGGTGGGACTGGATGCCACAAACTGTTTGAGGATAACTGACTTGAAATCTGGGTATGTAACAGAACCAATCCAACCTTTACCTAATGGAAAGTCTTTTCCGCCAGACTCACGAAGATTGGCCGCAGAAGTCCATCAAGTTGTGATTTTATCCCATGTTGATTCAGTCGGTTTTGTCCAGTTCTTCACCTTTTATGTTTTAAGTTAATTTATTTGTGTTGTGGGCCATTCCTTTATGATCATTGCTTTGTGTCTTTTTTGGGGGGGGGCATATATCTTTGTTAACGATATGCCATGTTGTATTTGGCAAGTGTATGTTTCACTCACTGATCCGTTTTCTAGTTATGTCTTCTGTAATCCAGTGTGCACTATACGAATTGGGTTTTGAGATTCTGAATTTGACATCATTGGGTAATCTTTCCTAATAGGAAAATTGTAATAGGGAGTGAAAATGAGTCATTTTTCATCATGGGGTTGAAATGGTAAGATCTCATGCCTACAGAAGTGGCATTAAAAAAAAACTCAACTTGTAATTTTGAAATAAATTTAGATTGACATGAGATTTACAAAAATTCTGCAGAAAATTAATATTGTTACCATACTGTTAATTCTTCTACAAGCCTTATTTGAATTTTGCCAGTTTTCCCGTTAATGCCCTGTTTTGGTCCAGGATATAAACTGCAGTAGTTGCCATGTCTTCTTAGTCTTCCCAGCCTGTGACAGTACCTGTCTTTGTTTTTAACAATTTTAAAAATAGCACTGGTTAGTTATTTTGTAAAGTGTCACTCAGTATGGGTTTGTCTAATGTTTTCTCTTTATTAGAGTGAGAAATGCAAAAAAAAAAAAAAGACATGCGCTTTTTGCAAGAATGCTACAGAAGTGGTGTTGTGCCTTCTCAGTGCATCACATCAGGGCGTGCACGATGTTCATATATCTTGTTACTGGTGTGCTAATTTTGACCGCTTGGTTAAGATTGTGAATTCCAGGTCTCTCCTCTCTAAAGTTAAGTGATTTTCCCTTTGTAAGTAGTAAGTACCTTGTAGAACGATGCTTTGAGACTGTGTAGATGTTCTGTTTCTCACTGTACTTTTGACCATTAGTTTCAGCATCTACTGATGGTTCTTGCATGCAACTGTTTTTACTTCGGTGCGTGCCTAAGAGTGATTTTCTGTTTCCCTTATTCCTTCCACACGTATTAATTTCACTTCGACTATAAAGAGGTGCTGTCCCTTCCCCTGCAATTATTTATTTGTTCAGATGTTCATTTATATCAGTATGAATGTTTATGTATTTATTTTGTCCTATGGGTTAATATCGAGACACTATCTTCATTTATCTATTACTCAATTGGTTTAGCCTTGTCATTGGGAGCTCATCAAGTTGGCCTTTGTGTCCTTTTGACATCTCCGTCATTTTTTGAGCATTTTCTTACTAGAAATATTGCATTCTTGATTCTCTGTAGCTTTTCTTTATAGGCTCTTTGCCATTTGCCTTCTACAAATCTCGCTATTTTTTGACTTAGCTGAAGACACGGACGTAAGGATAGAGACTGACACTCTTTAGTAGTAAGATGAAGGAGGCTGAGTTAGTTGGACATGTCATTGGAGTAGTAGGGTTCTTTTGAAAAGATCTGCCATTGCCTGTAATTTAATTAATCAATAGGTATAGGGTTTCTTTTTGGGGTGGTGAGAATGTTTAAAATTGGGTAGTGGTGTTGGTTATACAACTGTAAGTATACTAAAAATGACTGAATTGCGCACTTATCAGGGTGAATTTTATGGCATGTGAATTATATCCCAATAAAGCTGTCATTGAAAAGCAAACAAACCTGGGAACCAGGATGTTTACTGGCCTGAGCGGACAGGACACAAAAATAGGTCTTTATTCTCTAGTTGTCACAAACATTCTTTTCAGAGATATTGAAGACATGACGGGGGACCGATGTCAGAAGACTGGGGACTGGTTTCTGTAAGATTTATATAAATCTGAACTTCTTACCTCTTTATCCGTATCCTCAGAGAACAGTTGGGTTCATTGATATAAAGTCACTTCACTTCTCTGCAGACTTCTTTGGTGCTCCCAGATTCCTGAATGTTTAGTTGAGTGTTTAAGTGTAAATAGTGGATCTGATGATAACTTTGAAATGAATCTACTAGACCTGGCCCTGTCTGGACTACTCTGTGAGGAATATTTGAAATGGCATTTAATGATATTTATGGAAATGTCATTATTTAATAATGCCATTTAATAATGTCATTATTTACGGAATTTACTTTATTCAGATTTAAAAAAGGAATAAAAATACTTCTATCTGCATTAATAAAGTTGCTATGTATAAAATGATATGAAAAGCCTTATTAATTTAGAGCATTATAGATACCTTTTATGTAGTACTTATGGGAAAGATCCAGGAATGATTTTTAGAAGTTCATTAACAGTTCTTTCTTCAGTCCTTCCTTCAGCCAAAGTGTGAATTCCTCAAGTTCCTATAGCCCAACAGTGGCAGAATTAGGGAAAAGAATGGTTTCTTTTTGGTGTCACTGTTGGCATTTCCCTTTCTTTTAATTTTTTATTTATTGATGAGAGAGAGAGAGAGAGAGAGACAGACAGACACTTACAAGAATTGGGATCCACATTTGTGACTTCTATTAACCCCAAGGGGCACACCCCATAGGACGCAGTATACACAGAAGGTGTAAAATGAGGACTGAATTTTAGAAGTCATGAGAACCAGTCTTGTGACTACATATACCTACTTGGTCTTGGAGAGGTCTAAGTATCTATATTCTAGATCTGGCTCACAGAAGGAATAGATAGGCAAGAATCTATTCACAATAGGTTTTTTTAAAAGCAGTTAATCTTTACTTCCTTTATGGCACCCAAGTCTTCCTACCTTGTCTTAAGACTGTGTATGTTTTCAAACTCCATTGCTAGGCTCTCAGTGTTCTAAGGGCAAGGTTCTCGTTTAATTCATTTTTATGCCTCCTTCAGGTATACTTTGACATGTAGTATAGTAAGTAAGGGTTGAATGAACGAATGGGTTAGATGTTTTCCTAGAGACGCTGCTTAGTTTGGAGATCAGAGTGGTTTGGACTTGCTGCTCAGAAGCATGTTTATTGGTCTGGTAGCTTATTGCTTAAATTCTGTTACACATAGTCCTTTTAAATGACATTCCCTGACAAATGAATTGATAGTTTTGAAATTACAGAGCTGGGTTTACTCTTCTAGGTGGAATATATAGTGAGACCTACAGGGGCCAACTTTTTAATTTTCGGGAATTATTCCATGAGCCCACTGAATGTTTATTAGCTCTCTGCTCTGTGTTAATTTGATCATGAGCATATGCTGTTTGTAAGATGCCATATTTTGTCATTTTTAGTGATTTGCTATTCTTGAAGATGTCTGAGTGCTCAGCCTTCTGGAATGATGCCTGGCAAACATAGCAGAGAGGGAGGCAGAGAGGGCTCACTGCAACCTGTGGCAGCTGAGCCTTAATACCTTTTTTCCAGCACATTACAGTGACTCAGGCTTATTGGCACGTAGCTGCGTTTGGGGCATCTGCTGTGACACTTCATCCGCCCACAAGTACCTGTTGCGTTTTTTGTCCATATTCTGAATTTCATTACCTAGTTAAAAATAGATACTCAGGGTACGTGACTACTCAATAGAACAGTTTTAAAAGACGAGGGTTACCAGCTTTGAAGACGGGTCCCAATATGGCTGTGTTACTCTCTAGAGGGCGGTTGAACCTTTCTTTGTTAGTCTGGTGCTTGGAAGGAAGCTGCCGTCCCAGGAAGCAATTTTAATTTTAAGATGGGCAACTCTTAACAGTTTAGTATCTAATTGTTCACTTGGCTTTTTCCTTTCACTTTCTTTTCTGGGTTCTGTTTTCTTTTTCTCCGTGCATATATTATTCACTGTATATTCAATGTGGAAAAATATATCTCTAAACAATATATAGTCTTATTTTGCATGTTTAATAAGTTCGTACAAATCATATCATACTATAGGTAGTCTTCTGCAGCTTGCTTGTTTTGCTTAGTATTAAGTTCATGAGATTTACCTTTATTAATACTTCAGATCCTAGTTCTTCCATTTACACGGTTACATACAATTTTGTTGTATGAATATGCTCTCAATTTTCTATTCACTCTCTTACTGATTGACTTTTATGTTGTTTTAAATTTATTTTGACAAAGAATGCCATAATGAACATTCTTCCACCTTTGTGCAAGAAGACATGTATGAGAATATTTCCTTGGGCAGAGTTTTGTGAACTGGGCATGTGTGTACTTAGTGGTTCCAAACCAATTAAGTGGGGCACTCCCACATTTAAAAATGAATGAGAATACAATGGCAACTATTAGAATGTGTGACACGTAATAAGAATAAACTCTTGTTTTGTGAATTTTTGTTTCAGTTAAATAAATATGTGTTCACTGGACCACAAGGCAAAATATGTTTGTGATGATCAAAAAAAGTTTGAAAGGTACCCTTCTAGAGTATAGTTCTAGAAATAGAACTTGAGGCTCTTAGAGTGTGTGCATCTTCTCTTTTATTAGATATTGCCAGATTATATCCATTTTCTCCTACCAGAAATGAGAGTTCCTTTATTTTGCAGCCTCGACAATACTCTCTGTTGTCAGACTTCCATTTTTGCCAAGTTGATGGATGTGAAATGGTATCTCATGGTTAATTTGTGTGTCCCTGATTACCACTGTCGTGAAATGTCTTTCCGTACCTTTATTGCCAGTTCAGATTTCTTTTTGGGGGGAATATCCTTTGTCAGTCTTCTTAGTGATTGTTTATGTTTTTGTGTAGATTTGAAGACATTCTCTAAACATTTTGGATACTGATCTTTGGGCAGTTATATATTATAAATATCTGCACTCCTTCTGTGGTTTATATTCTTAATTTGGTGCTGTTGATGCCCAGAAGTTTTAATGTTCACAAAGTCACATTTATTAATACATAGAGTCCAGCACAAACAGCGCCCATTTTTATTACAAAATCTTTTATTAAAAAATCATAAGCATGTAATTCTGTAGCATAACAGTATCACACTCAGCCACACCATGTGACATTTTAGGTGAAATGTTCAAATTGAAACTATAAATTATTACCCTACCAACCACACTCAAGCAGGCGTTACTTCTGCTGGACCCTGTATATATTAGATTTGTGCTCACGTGTGTGTTTGTAAGAGAGAGAAAGGGACCATTTCAAGAAATTCTGACCTACCTCAAGGTAATAAATCTTCCTCTAAGAATTTTAAAGTTTACCTGTTTTCTTTTTTGGTCTTTAAATAGAATTAATATTTTCTATAAAATACGCCGTGAGAGAGGGATATATTCCCCTCCCCCCCTCCCCGCATCTAGGTAACGGGTTGCCCCAGCATTGTTTATTGAAAAGGCCATCCTTTGCCCATGGATCTGTAATGTTGCTGCTGTTGGGTCAAGTTTACATTGCATATGATCTGTTTCCAGGCTTACTGTCCTGACATGCCAGCCTCATTGCCCTTGTGCCAGTTCGACACTGTCTTAGCTGTTGCAACTTTATAGAATTCTTCTTTTCCATCTTCTTCTACTTCTTAAAAGTTGTCTTGCTGAGCCATATATTCTAAATACTTTTTCACAACCTCATTTAAATAGTTGCACACTGTTCTACTAGGACATACCGTAATTCAGTTAACATTCCCCGCCCTGCCCCTTCCCCCCCACCCCTTTTTTTTTAACTCACTGAGAAAAGGAAGTGAAGGGAAACTGACCTGGTGAGGGGCTAATTGAGGCTGACGGTCAGGAAAGCTCTGAGGAAGTGACATTTAAGTTGAATCAGGAAAGATGAGAATAACTCAGTGTGAAGAGCTGGGGAAGTGGATGTGAAAAGGATGCAGTGTGCAAATGCAGGACAGAGCTTCACATATTCAAGGATCGGAGGCCACTGTGGTTGGAATGTAGCAGAGAGGGTGGGAGGGAAATGAGATTCTGAAGATAGTCAGGGGCCCGATTCCTGTAGAGGTCTGTGAGCTGTATTGGGAAACTTGAGTTTAATTCTGGGTGGAATGAGAAGATTCTAGAGGATTTTAAGCAGAGTCACACGATCTTATTTATATTAAAAAAAATCTCTGGTTGTTATAGGGAAAATAGCTTGTACAGGATAAGGCAAACTAGTTAGCCGTCCATCACAAAATAGACCAGGTGAGAGATGATGGAGTCTTAGAATAGGGTGGTGGCAATGGAGATGGAAAGAAGGGAGCAGATGGGTTGTAAGCTATTTCGAAGGTAAAATCATGAGGCTGTTGAGTTTGGGGTTTGAGAGAGCTTGAGGAGGTGGGTAGATGGTCCTGCCATCTGCTGAGGTGGGAAGATTGGTGGGAGAAGCTCTTTAGTCTGGATTGACTGGTCTAGCTGTGCCCTGCAGCTGTCGTCGTAGGTTTCTCTTTGCCTCTTTCCTGCTTGAATCTCATATGTTACTTTCTTGTGCCCTCTTGCTGTCTTGGAGCATGTACTCCAACAGCAGCCTATGAAAGGGAGAGGGGGAGGTTCATTTTTGGAGTTCCTGGAAGTCTGAAAATGTCTTTACTTTTAAACTTGATTGATAATTTGGGCAGGTACAGAAGTCGAGGTTGCAAATTATCTTCCCTTCGGATTTTGGAAGCCTTGATCTGTAATTGTGGAGATCCTCAGAACACACCTGTTGTTGTAGTTTCATGGATGCAGTATCTTCTCTTGTCTGTAAGGACATTAATTATGGTTTTGTAAAAATCAGGGTACACTTGACTAATTCCAGTTTTAACCGCCCCCCCCATACCTTGCATTATCTGTGGTTTATGCTGTCTTTCATGTTGGTAGCTTTCCTCCAGCTGGTGATTCTTGGCTGTCCATGCCTGTTAAAGAGTGAGGCTTTAGAATGTGAATTGAGGCTCTGCGCCTAGGTGGGCTCGTCAGTTCCTGAGCCTCAGCAACCTGGCCTTTTGTTAGATGATTGTCAGATTCATTACCTGGAGATCTGCTCTGGGGCTATAAAAAGTAAAAGTGCCTAAATGGATGCATATGATCCTGTGTGTCAGCAAACTTCCAATTTCGGGCTAAAGAGTATGTAAATTTTAAGAATTTTGATATACTTAATATGTTGGTCTATTTATATGTAAATATATATTCACAGGCATGTTATATTTCTCTCCAGAAATATATCATCAGTTTATACTCCTACTAGCAGTATATGAGGAGGCCAGTACCTCTATAGTTTTGATAATATCAGTATTATAAATTTTATAGGATTATTTGCTAACTCAGGTGGAAATTGTATTTAATTGCTCTTTTATTTTGCTTTATTTATTGGCATGCACACATTGTATGTGCATTAAAAATTACCAAATCATGGCATTTGTCCATTTTTCTGGTGAGGTATTTATCTTTTTCTTATTGCTTTGCAAAACTTTTTATATGTTATGAAGATTGATTAGATTGACGGATGAATGGGTTAGAGATACCAACTTTTCTTTTAGCAGATCGACCTGGCAGTTTCCAATAGTTAGTAAAGATTGAATGTTAGTTGTCTCGAGCAGACATGGAACAGTTCTTGACAGGGGCTGAGGGAGGCCGCCTGCCAAGGCCTCTCAAGGAGGTGTGCGGACTGGAGCAGGGGTTCCAGTGCTGGTGGGGTGGGGGAGACCTAGTGTGGGCCCTGAGTGGGTGGGGTTGGGGATGTCACAGGGCAGAACTTTTGCTTGGGTTTGGGTACTTGTCTGGGTACCAGAGCATCCAGAAACCCAGTGGACAGTGTAGGGTGTTGATATTTTGAGTGCTATTACTGAGTCCAGATTGTCGTTTGGGAATTATTTCTGGGGCTTCTTTACCCAAGAGAAACAAAGTTCTCCATTCCTCATGCCTCAGCTCATACTCTTTATACACTTAGATCTTTAACCTGTTCAGTCTTCTTTTAATTATAATAGTGAAATACGGTTACTTAAACAGTTTATGGATCTTTTGACATTTCAAAGTGCCGTCCCTTGTATTTTGTACTTAGTGTTTTTGTGGAAAAAGTCAACGTGAACTATGAAGTCACTGACTTTGGGAGCTCTTGCTAGGATTCCACAATGTTCCCACAGAGTCTGGATGGTAAGTGCTAGAAGAAGCCTGAGTCTGGAATTTAAGGTGGTTGTGAATTTTGGGCTTTCCATGCCTTGCAGTGACTTCTTTTCTGGGTGACTTCATTTGGTCTGGAGGTTGGGGTAGAGGAAGAGGTGAAAGGAAGTAGCCAGTCTACTGTGTAAAGGAAAGGGCAGAGAAGATTCATGTCGTCTATTCCTAGCTCTGCTTTGCATTGTTCAAGGAAACAAAAACTCCTGCTGTTATCTTTGTCCCCTCTGTTCTGTGCACTTTTAAGGTAGTAGTTTTTGACTAGCTTTGTTGCATTAGAAGAAAAAGTTTGCCACGTCCTTTAAGATGAGAAGATAAGTGAGGCTCCTTTAGTACATGTTTTAAGGTTCCAAAGTAATGATTCCCACGTCATCACTGTTAAAGTGCCCACATACGCCTTGTGCCCTTGGAGATCAGGCTCCTTGTCAGCGTCCATGTTACTTCACTAATCTTGTTTTTTGGTGCCCTGTTCTTGAGAAATAATTTTGTAATCTTCCTTTTCAGGGCCACATTTCCTGAGTAATTTGGTTATCTTTCTAATGGCTTGTTATGAAAGTAGTTTTTCCTATTGACCTTGCTTCTCTTGACTTTTTGAAAAATATATTCTTTTTGTTTTCTGAAAAGGTTTTTATCTCAACCTTTGCTCTTGCCAACTTATTGATAAGAGGTTTCGAGTCAGGTGGAAGTTTTAGAGAACATTTTGATGTTCCACCGTTAAGTAGGTATAATGCTCTCAGAACAGTTGTTTTTTTTCATCTACAGACTCCTAAGGCACTCTTTACTTAAAAAAAACATTATTTAAAATTTTTTGTGGTTCAGTACATTATTAACACGTTCAGTCTGAGGCTTGGCATATACTGTTTTTAATGTGGTAAAATGGACATAACATAAACTTACTGCTGTAACCATGTCCCAGCACACAGCTCAGTGGCACGAAACGCATTCGCGCTGTCGTGCACCCGCCGCCGCCCTCCGATTCCAGCACCCTCAGTCTTGCAGAACCGACACTCCGTGCCCACTGGACAGTGCCTCCTCCTTCCACCCTCCCTCAGCCCAGGCAGTTGCCGTCTTAGTGTCTGTCTGTGGATTTGACTACTTTGGATGTCTCATCCAAGTGGAATTATGCAGTGTGTGCACTTTTGTGACTCGCTTATGTTACTTAGCATAATGTCTTCAAGGTTTACTCATGTTACAGCATGTGTTAAGATTTCCATCCTTTCTAAGGCTGAATAAATATTCCATTGTAGAAATGTACCACATTCAGTTTATCCATTTGCCCAGTAATGGACACTTGGGTTGCTTCTACCTTTTGCTGACTGTGAATACTGCTGCTATGGACCTGGGTGTACAAGTATCTCTGTGAGCCCCTGTTTTCAATTCCACATTCCTAAATGTGGAGTTGCTAATCATGTGGTAATTCTGTCTGTAATTTTTTGGAGGAATCTCCATACTGTTTTCCACAGTGGCTGTACAATTTTATATTGCCACCAGCAGTGCAGAATGGTGCCAGTTTTCAACATCCTCACTAACACTTGTTATTTATGTCTGTCTTGGTTAAAATTTTTTTTTAATAATAGCCATCCTAATGGGTGTGAAGTGGTATCGGATTGTGGTTTTTATTTGCATTTCCCTAATGATTAGTGATATTCAGCATCTTTTCATATGCTGATTGGTCATTTGTATATCTTCTTTGGAGAATTCAAGTCCCTTGCACAATTTTTATTGGTTTTTGTTGTTGCTGAATTGTAGGAGTTCTAAATACAGGGTCTGGCATAAATAGCACCCCTGTTTTATTACAAAATCATAAGCATATAATTCTGTAACATAACAATACCACATTTAAGCACACAATGTGACATTTTAGGTGAAATCTTCAAATTAAAAGTATAAATCATTACACCCGTATTATTACCCTACCAACCACACTCAAGCAGGTGTTACTTCTGCTGGACCCTGTATATTGTGGATCCCAGTCCCTTGTCAGATGTGTGAGTTGCAAATGCCTTGTCCCATTCCATAGGTTGCCTTTTTACTCTGTTGACAGTGCCCTTTGATGCACCATGTTTTTTCTTTTGATGAAGTCTAACTTATCTGTTTTTTTTTTTTGTTGCCTGTCCTTTTGGTGTCATATCCAAGAAAGCATTGCCAAATTCAATGTCATGAAGCTTTCCCCTTATGTTTTTTTTCTGAGAGCTTTATCGTTTTAGCTCCTGTGGTTAGGTCTTTGATCCATTTTGAATTTTTAATTCAGACTTTTTGTGTGTGGTGTACAATAAGGGTCCAACTTCATGTGGATATTCAGTTTTCTTAATACTCTTTGTTGAAAAGACAGTCTTTTCCCTGTTTAATGATTTTGGCACCCTTGGTGAAAATCGTCTGACCATGTCTATGAGGGTTTATTTCTGTGCTCTCTCTTTGCTTCACAGTCGGTCTTTATGTCTTTCTTCACGCTGTGACCATATTCCTTTTTTTAAATCCTCATTCCAGATCTGTTTATTAATTTTAAATTTTTTAAAAAAGATTTTATTTATTTTTAGAGAGGGGAAGGGAGGGAAAAAGAGAGGGAGAGAAACACCTGTGTACAAGGAAAACATCGATTGGTTGCCTCTCATACATCCCCAACTGAGGACCTGGGCCGCAACCCAGACATGTACCCTGACTGGGAATCAGTCTGGCAACCCTTCAGTTCGCAGGCCTGCACTGAATCCACTGAGCCACACCAGCCAGGGCTGTTTATTAATTTTAGAGAGGAAGGAAGGGAAGGAGGGAGGGAAGGAGGGAAAGAGGGGGAGAGAGAGAGATAAACCAATCAGGTTGCCTCCTGTACATGCCCCAACCCAGGATGAAACTCACAACCTAGGTATGTGCCCTGAACAGGGATGGAATCCGCATCCTTTGGGATGCGCAGGAGGATGCTCCAACCAAGTGAGCCACCTGGCCGGGGCTGTTTTGACAAACTCAGTACAGTGTAAACTCAGGAATGGGAAGAGGTATGAACAGTGAAGGGGGGGTACTTGATACTTTCATTTCTGTATTATTAGCGTTTTCTACAGTGACATTTTTTAATGTAATTTGTAAAAAAAAAAGTGCATATGGCTTAGTTTCTGCTGTAGGACCCCAGTGGGGTGAAACAGCAGAAGGGGAAATTTGTAGTGGCATTAGGAATAAAGACAGACATTGGGAAAGAAGGCAAAAGAAATGCACTGGAGGAAGAATGAAACACGAAGGAAAGCAGCTTGTCACTTTTCTGTGCTGTTCCCAGTATGGGTTTATTGTCAGGACTCTTCGTGTGAGTATAGTTTATATTGCAGAAATGAGAGAACTTTCAATAGCATTCTTGGAAAGAATTTAGAGTTGATTTTACCGGGGATCCTGTAGTGGATACTAAGCAAGGCCAATAGTAGATTCAGAGCTCTAAATAGACAATGGCTATTTTTATAGCCATATCTATATATACACATATAAATATATTTCTCTAAAGAAATGAGCAGTAGATGAATTTAGTATTTGTGAGTAGTGTGAAATTTTTTCCTCCCACAGGCTAACTTTGCCCTCAGTAGATCTATGAGGAGTGTTTTTATAATTCTCCTTAAAAAAATATTTTTTAAACCCATGAGGATATATGTCTCTGAGAGGATAAGAAACTCTCATTCAGGGTATTAAGTGGTGGGAGGCCAGGACCGGATCCTAAGTCTTCTCTACTAGATGTTATGGCTCTTTCTTTTTTTTTTTTTTCCAAGAAAGCACTTGCCAGGAAAAGGTAGGAATCACTTATCTGTATATTATGCTGTGGAATGGATTTTCCAGCCATCTACATTTGTGAGATATCTTTAGATATGAACATGAAAAAAGTTACTGGTTAGAATCCTGAAATTTGTTAGGCAGTTGGACTAAAACTTAAACATTAGGACTAGTTCAGTATGAGAAATCATTCAGAAAAATAGCTATCTAAATGAGTAAATATTTTCTAGGCAATAGTTTACTACAAACGGGCTGGATCTCAGAGCAGTAGATACTTTGACAAGAGTCTGTAGATGTCTACAAACTAAAGACTATGGGGGGCGGTACAATTTCATAGTTGGTATGGGCAGAAATTAGATACAAGTAAGTGTTTTATCGTCGGGTTGTTTTTTCCCCGGTATTTGAGTTGCTGAAGAGTCGGACACTTGGATGACGTCATAAATTTTCATTAAACGCATGCAATGATTGTCATTGCGGAATAGTTTCTTGTAGCACAGCACTGTGTATTTCCTCAGTGTTTCCCAGGGGTAGTGCTTATGTCATTTTTGTGTAATAAAAATACCATTAGGAATTTTTTATTGACAGGTTTTTATAAATATACTTATTAAATCCATTTCTGTACATACCTATATAAGAAATAAAATAATATTTAAATCAGAAAAGGATTCTGGGGACCAAAATAGTTCAAATGGAAAAGTGAGTCTAGGAAGATGGGCAAAATTGCAGAGATAACAGGTCTTTCAGCATGAGTTTAGGGTTCTGCAGGCCCTTCCTTTAGGTGTGGACATTGGGGATTGAAAAATGAGCTGGAGTGTAATATCTTTAGACTTTGTAAAAAATTATATGACTGCCATGGGTTATGCCAGTGGTCATATGACAAGATTGGGTGACCCTTCCAAACTGGATCATCAAATTAGTTAATATTTTCTCATAATGGAAGAATGCAATAATTTGTTGGAGCTACATCTGAATACAAATGAAGTGGTGTTACAAAGTCTAAGCAGCCAGAAAGATAATCTGATGACAAATTTTAAGCAGTGAACTATATTGATATTACTCTCAATTTAGCAGAGATATCAAAAGAACCCTTGGAACGGAATAAATTAATAGCATTTGTTACTGCAGTAGGGAAACCAAGGTGAATAGGAGATTGAGGGACATAAAAGTAAAACAGTTTATCTTCATGTCCAAGGACCTTCAGCATTTAAAGGATCTTTAGAGAAGTGTTTCTCAAATTGTCACTGGTGAAACCCCAGAATTTTAAACATGTTTTAAAAAATTTCCAATCTGCTACCAAGTGATAACTTTTTGTAAAATACAATAAAAATGAATTACTAGAAAAATGATACTAAAAACACATATGGACTTCTGGTCAAGATGGTGGTGTAGGCAGCCATGGCTCGCCTCTTTATACAACGACATCAAAATTACAACTAAATTATAGAACAACTGTCACTCAGAACTGTCAGAAATCAAGTTGAGTGAAGTCCGATGAGTACTATGGAATTAGAGAAACCACATCCATCCAGACTGGTAGGAGGGGTGCAGATGTGTAAGGGGGGGCTGTTCTCTCACCCATGAGTGGTGGATAAAAATTCAGGATGGATATCTCAGCAATGAGGAGTCCCAGGCCCATACCAGGCCCCCAGCCCAGGGTTCCAATGCCAGGAAGATGAGTCCCCACAACTTCTGGCTGCAAAAACCAGCAGAGATTGAATTTGTGGAAGAAACTTCAGGAGCACCAAGCAGTTCCTCTTAAGGAGCCCACACAGAGAATCACCTACTCAGACTCACTCTCTCTGAGTTCCAGCAGAGGGGTAGCAGCTTGAAAGACACCAGTGTTACACAGGGAGAAACTGAAGTTTCTGGCATCAAGGCGAGCAAGGCCATCATACCTTTCCAAACCTTCTCCCCATAACCTGGCTAACACTGTTTGACCCACCTTGAAGATCCCTAGAGACTCCACCCCACCCAATATACCAGCCCTTGGGAGTTGCTTTTCCATATGAATGGCTGATCTTGGTTTATGCTTCACAACTTCCTAAATCCTCTCAAATAAGCAGCAACTGGCCTCAGTGAGCCCCAGGTCCAGCACTAGCAGTAGCCAGCCTAGACTCACAGCTTGAACATCTCCTGGGAATCTCCAAACCTAGCACAAGTAGCAGCCATCTGATTGCTTTATATCTCAGTCAGGGAGGTCGTGGGCAAAACACAGGTTGGGGCCGACCTTGGCCTGCACCACCTGGAAAACCTCAGGGTGTACCCTGTGGATAGCCGCAGGCCACATCAGGCACTACCACCCTGCCCCAGCACAGCTGATCCTCCATGGTGGGCAGAGGTTGGTGGTCACTGGTCACAGCCAATCCTTGCAGCTGACTGGCCTGGGTAAATCCCTTCTATTGAATGTCAACAGCAACCAAGGCTCAACTACAAGAAGAGGGTGTACACATCACACACAGTGGGCTCTCCTTGAGTACCCAGCCTGGGTGATAATGGAGGCTGTGCCACTGGACCCTAAAGGACACCTACTATGTTAGGCCATGGTACCAAGACATGGAGTCAAAGCAGCTCTGCCTAATACATAGAAACAAACACAGGGAGGCTGCCAAAATGAGTCAAAAAAAAACAACAAAAAACAGAGCCCAAATGAAAGAGCAGATCAAAACTCCAGAAAAAGAGCTAAACAAAATGGAGATAAGCAATCTGTCAGATGCAGAGTTCAAAACACTGGTTCTAGGAATGTTCCTAGAACTTTTTGGGGACCTCAGCAGCATAAAAAAGACCCAGTCAGAAACAAAGGATGCACTAATTGAAATAAAGAACAATTTACAAGGAAAACAACAGTAGAGTGGATGAAACTGAGAATCAAATCAGTATTTGGAATATCAGGAAGCAAAAAACAACCACTTAGAACAACAAGAAGAATAAAGAATCCAAAAATACAATGCTAGTGTAAGCAGCCTGTGGGACAACTCTAAGAGATCCAACATTCTCATCATAGGGGTGCCAGAAGGAGATCAGAAAGAGTAGGACATTGGAAATTAATTTGAAAAATAATGAAAGAAAACTTCCCTAATTTGGTGAAGGAAGTAGACATTGCAAGTCCAGGTAGCAGAGAGAGTCCCAGACAAGATTATGCAAAGAGTGATGTGTCTCACTCCAAGACACATCATAATTAAAATGCCAAAGGTTAAAGATAAAGAGAGAATCTTAAAAGCAGCAAGAGAAAAGAAGTTAGTTACCCATAAGGGAGTTCCCATAAGACTGTCCACTGATTTCTCAAAAGAAACTTTGCAGTCTAGAAGGAATTGGGAAGAAATATCCAAAATCATGAAAAGCAGGGACCTACAGCCAAGATTGCCCTCCCCAGCAAATATATCATTTAGAATGGAAAGGCAGATAAAGAGCTTCACAGATAAGAAAAAACTAAAGGAGCTCATCATCATCAAACCATTATTATATGAAATGTCAAAGGGACTTATTTAAGGAAAAGATCAAAACTGAACAATAAAATGGCAACAAATACATATCTATTAACAATTGAATCTCAAAAACAAACTCAGCAAACAAGAACAGAGACAGAATCATGGATATGGAGAGCATTTTGATGGTTGCCAGATGGAATGGGTGAGGAGGTGACAGGATTAAGAAGTACAAATAGGTAGTCACAGAATAGCCGTGGGGATGTAAAGTACAGTATAGGAAATAGAGCAGCCAAAGAACTTATATGCATGACCCATGGACATGAACAATGGTGTGTAGATTGCCTGAGGGAGTGAGGGGTACTGGGTTGAGGGAGGCAAAGGGGGAAAAATCAGGACAACTGTAATTGCATAATCAGTAAAATACAATAAAAAATAAAATAAAAATGAACTATTTTGGGACCTGGAAAAAAAACACATATGACATACAAGGTTGGGTTTTTTAATATTGGATTCCTAAGACTTAAATCTGCTCTGTCTTACATATTGCTGTAAAGTTTTAAATTCTTACTCGGTTTCTGTGCTTATCTCATTAATGGATTAGTAACTATTGATGGTGTAGCACTGCTCCATGGACCCGCCTTGGAGCAGCCCTGTTCTGGGAGAGTTTCTGCATTCCAAAAGTCCGGGAGTTGGCCTTTTAGAATTCTGTCTCAAAGTTTAGACAGTAGTACATTAGTAATAAGTGATTCCTAACTCTGCTGTGGGTGATCTGAGATAGTGTTTTTTTTCTTTTTAAATAAATATAGTAGAACAAATATGGTAGATGGTTATAAGAATGAGATGTCTCTCAAAATTATGAAAATTTTCAGTTAGTTGGGTCAGTAAAAACTGAGAGAGCATCATTACTTTATGTATTCTGCATGTATATGAAAGAAGCATGGCATTATTTATTTATTTATTTATTTATATTTTCACTTCAGTTACAATTGACACTCATTATTACATTAGTTTGAGGTATACAGCATAGCGGTTAGACATTTATATAACTACAGGGTGACCCCCCCATATGCCTAGTACCCCACCTGACACCATGTACAGTTATTACAATGTTATTGTCTCTGTTTTCTATGCTGTACTTAGGACACATGGCTTTTAAGTAAGGAGAACATCTTTATAATACAGTCTTGGTTTTGTAAATACTTTTCCTTTATTCCTGCACATTTTAATGATCAAACTTTTTTTGCTATTCACTTGTTAAAGTCTTGTATGGATAATCATCAACTTAGAAAATATAATTGTAACTGGTGAAGATTTTTAATGACTGTGCTATTTTTATTACATTGCTTTTGTTAAAATATCATTTACCATTTCAGGCTTGTTTTATGTGGCTCATGGTAGAATTTCTTTTTAAAAACTTTAAGAACTGGTGTTGAAAGTCATATTGTTGTACAGCATTGTCTTAATTTAGTCTAGACTTACAGAATTTCAGGATGGGAAGGCTTTACACCCCAGTGGCCACCACGTGATGTGTGAGCCCCTCCTTGTGCTTCTCTGACAATGACTGTCCAGTGTGTGCTGAAGTACAGTAGCTCATGTCCCAGGGAGACTCCCTGAGGCTTACTCGGCAGCTCACATTCTTAGGAAGTGACCCGAAACTCTTTCTTGTGTCGCTCTTGGTGCTGTGTAGAAGACACTTGGTTAGTCCTCCGTGAGGCAACACCTCACATAAGTGAGGACAGCTGTCATGCCATTTACCCTGTGATTTGTGACCTTTCACCATCCTTGTTGGCTTCTTCTGTGAATCCAGTTAGTCTCCATCCTTCTTAAAGTGTAATACTAGAACGTGTGAAATGTTCAAGGGATGGTTTTGACCAGTGTAGAGTACTGTTTATCTTCATTTTTCTAGAAGCTCATTTCCTGAGGTTATATTGGACAGAGCTTTGTGTTGCAAACCATTGGTAGGTTGTGACCCATTGGGGTGTTAAGAAATCATTTTAGTGGGTGTCAATTCACATTTAAGAAATATGAAATAGAAAAGAACAACAATATCAGTGTATTTCATGTAATAAAGCTAAGTACTGTTGTATGAAAATTGTTTCAATTCATATGTGCACACATACACACATACCAAGTATAAGGTATAGGCACATACATACTCAGTACATGTATGTGTACCTAGTGGTGATATAAAATGGTGATTTAAAACTTACCGTGTGTCAGAAAAGTTTGAAAGCCTCGGGTCGGGACTGGAGGCCCCCTTCCTTGTTTTTCTCTGACAGCTCCTTTCTTTCTCTTCTTGCTCCTCTGACCACGGAGATATCCTGACTTCCTGACTTGATACGGGCCTCCCTTTGTTCCCCTGTGGGTCCCTGCTGTGCAGCTGGGTGGCTTCAGAGGCTCCGTCCTATTTGCTCTAGGACCTGGGAAAATTGTTTACTGCTCTGATTCAGTCTCTTCACGGTTGGACCCCTTCTGAGAAATTTTGTCTGTGAAGTAAAGGAAGTGTTATCAGGTGAGGGGGTCAACTGAAGTGGTTTTCCTTTTTTAATCCTGAACATTACTACCCAAGCAAAATTAAGGATTTATTGAAAATAGTGATTGACATAGGCTTTCTTTTCTCTATTTTTGGTTTTGCAGTTTACGGTTTTGAATACACGTAACGGTAAGTACTGACTCGGTGCGAGGCTCTGTTCTGCATACTTTATGCTACCAGGTCAGTGGATCCTCGTAACAACTCTGTGGACTGTGGACATTAACTCCGTTTTACAGATGAGGAAACCAGTGAAGAGGCAGGTTATGTAACTTACACAATTCACAGTGTGTGACAATAGCATCTCAAGCAGCAATCTAAGAAGTAAAAATCCTCCCAAACCGTCTAACAACCATAAGTACATGGAGGGTGTGTTTCTCTCCTACGTGGTAGTTCCAGACGTGCTCATGTGGCAGATGCTGTCTTTTAGTAATCATGTGAGTAGAAGAAGGTGAGGTCTTAAAAAACTCTTCTTCCGTATCAGAAATCACCTGTAGCAGCAGGAAAGGGGGTCCTTTAATGACGCCTCAGAATCTGTTCACTCTCCCCTCTTCTCCGCTCTTCCATTCCATCCCTCATTCTCCGTGTTTACCTTGACTTTGCTGTCTGTTTCCATTGCGGGTCACACTTCTTGTTTTTCTTCTCCCTGTCCTCTCCACCTCCATCCCCCTTCCTACTGGTTTTCCATGATTTCCTGTACCCGGCCTTTGTACTGTTCATGTTCACTCAAATTTATCTATTTATTTTTAAAAGCATTTATTGAGCACCTAGTAAGTGTGAGGTGATGTGGAGATACAAACATAAATAAAGCAAATATCATGAAAGCCAAAAAGGGGAAGAGATCTAAGCTCTGCTAGTTGATTCCCCTGAGAATCTGAGTTATATGCCAACATGTGCTCCATTCCTTCCCCATAAAGAATAATGCAGGGGTTAGGGGCTCAAAATCCCCCACCCCCTGCACAGTCGAACTCCATATATAACTTTTGACTTCCCCCAAACTTAACTACTAACAGCCTACCTTTGACTGGAAGCCTTACTGATACCGTAAACAGTTGATTAACCCGTATTTTGTATGTTACATGTAGTATGTACTATAGTCTAATATTAAACTAAGCTAGAGAAAAGAAAATGTTATTGAGAAAAGTATAAGGACCAGAAAATACTTTTATAGTATTGATTGAAAAAAATCTGCCCGGTTCAAGCCTGTGTTGTTCAAAGGTCAACTGTAAACAAATGATATAAAATATAAGGCCCCAGAATTCAGAGATTAGGAAATACATCCATTTATTACATGTTTTGGGTCAAGGAATGAAAGTGGTGGCCTCAAACAGTTACGGGACTATATTTATTGAACATATTAAGTGTTTGGTATAAAAATTACTTTTATAAAATGATGTACATTTAATGTATAGAAATAGTATGTAAGTTGGCCTTGTCACTGAGGATTTCTTACGATAATTATTCATGTAAGAATTACCAGCATTCCCACAGTTGGAACAGTAATCAGTCCAGGACATGTATGTAATTTGCTTTGACTTTGACATGACCTTGGAGTGTGCTTGTCCTCTCCACTTCCACTTGCTCACCTGCACTAGTTAATAGGTGCTGCCTGTGTCCCAGCAGGTGTGCTGTGGAGCACTGAGGGATTCAAAGTTTAACGAACTCTATTTTATTACAGCACTTTCAGTCTAGCAGAGTATGTCTCCCTGGTTGTACCCTATTTAAGGACAATTGTGGGTAAATACTTTCTTTCTCCTAGCTTCACCAGATCCAACTCATTCTCAGAGGCCAGTCATATTCCAATGAACCTTCCTTGATTATCCCAGTTAAAAGTGGTTTCTCTGCTCTCTCAACTTCTATTATGCTTATTTCCTTTAACCACTAATTTGGCAATTAATCATGCAAATTGCTTTGTGACTTGTATCTATTGTTGTCTTGAATTGTTAATTTAAATTGTGCCTTGTTTGACTTTCATAAGTTTGATTTTTGTCTTTTTTTTTTTACCTATTGAAAAAATTTCCATTTATTGGTGAAAGAGAGAGAGAGAGAGAGAGAGAGAGAGAGAGAAACATCAATATGTTGTTCCACTTTCTTATGCGTTCATTGGTTGATTCTTGTATGTATCCTGACCTGGGATGAACCTGCAACCTTGGTGTATCAGGATGACGCTCTAACCAACTGAGCTACTGGGCCAGGGCCTGGTTTTTGTGTTCTGATTACAGTTCCGGTTTCCTGAGAATGAACTTCTCTTTTTAACTCATAGCAGCAGTCTCTAAACTTTTTTGATTATGTACCTCAAATAATTTGATTATGAGCCCCCAATACATGCATACTTATTTAATTATAACTATATTTATATATTTAAAATATAAGTTAAAAAGAATGATACAAGATGACATAAGCAGTATTATAAAATGTTACTTGTAATATGGTATTTTCACCTGTCATACCTGAAAAAGAAATCTCAAAAAACATACAGATACTGATGGAAGAAGTGCAGTGTTGGCTGCGCACACTGTGCCATGAGACTAGTTTTCAACCTCACTCACCTGAAGATTCCCTGTCCTTGCATTGTTGGCATTATTTTTCTAGCCACAGATTCTTTGCAAGAGTCAGTGTGAGCCACTTGTCCATTTCTTTAGGGCTTTAGTATAGTTAAAACTGGACAGTTGATTCCTTACATCCATGTAGCGTATCACACTATGCCGAAGGCAGCTGAATGATTAAGAGAACCACCATCAACCCTTCACAGAAAGGAAAATGTGAACTTGCATATGCAGATGGCCGTGTGGATTAGAAAATGCAACTGAAATTACTATTATGGTTATTACTAGGCCCATGCATAGTGTATAGGTAAAGCAGTGGTCCTCAAACTTGAGTGTGCATCAGAGTCACCTGGAGTGCTCGTTAAAATACAGAGAGCAGAACATATTCTTGCATCTCAACAAAGACCACAACGCGAACATCTCTGTTACCATCACCCAGATCAAGGCACCGAATGTGGGCAGGGCCTCCAGAGCCCCTGCGTGCCTTCTCCCAGTCACCACCCTCTTCCTTCCCTGCAGATAAGCCGCTGCTTGGACTTTCCTGCTTCTCTATGCATTTCTATCAGCACACAAACACTGTAGTGTCTTCTGGCTTTGAACTTTAAACAAATGGAATCATACATTATTTAGTCTTTCATTCATCAATATATTTGTGGGATTCATCTGTGTTGTTGAATGAAGATGTAGCTTATTTATTCCATGGTTATATATTTCGTGTTATGATTGTGTCCTAATTTATTTCTCTATCCTATAGCTGATGGGCATTTGGGGACTCAGTTTGAAATTACATTTTAATCGTTCAGTTTGGGACTATTTCAAAGAATGCTACTGTTATAACATTTTAAGAATCTGTCCTTTATACCCTAAGAACCCTGAAACACCAATCCAAAAGAACCTATGCACTCCAATGTTCATAGCAGAACAATTTACAATAGCCAAGTGCTGGAAGCCACCTAAGTGCCTACCAGTAAATGAGTGGATAAAAAAACTATGGCACATTTACACAATGGAATTCTACGCAGCAGAGGGAAAGGAGGAGATCCTACCCTTCACCACAGCATGGATGGAACTAGAGAGCATTATGCTAAGTGAAATAAGACAGGTGGTGAAAGACAAATACCATATGATCTCACCTATAAGTGGAACCTAATCATCAAAACAAACAAGCAAGAAAAATATCACCAGAGACATTGAAATAAAGAAAAAACTGACAGTAACCAGAGGGGAGGGGGGAGGAGGATAATGGGGGAAAATAGGGGAAGGGCCATCAAGGAATGTGTGTAAAGGACACATGGACGAAGCCAAAGGTGGTAGGTTTGAGGGTGGGAGGTGGGGATGGGTAGGGTGGAGGGGTGTGGTGGGATGAAAATGGAGACAACTATACTTGCACAAAAATAAAATAAGAAAGAAAGGAAGGGAGGGAGGGAGGGAGGGAGGGAGGGGGGAGGGAAAGAGAAAGAGAAAGAGAAAGAAAAAAGGAAAGGAAAGAAAAAAAAGAAAAGAATCTGTCTTTTAGTTTCCAGGTCAATTTAAGAAGCACTGGTATCTTTTCATTATCTGTCTTTTAATCCAAGAACATAGATCTGTCTTCATTTATTCTTTATTTTCTTCTTAAAAATTGCTTTCTTTGGAGATATCTTATGCATATTTTGTGATATGGATTTGCTTATTTGATGTTATTTTCAATGGCATCTAAAAGTTTTTTCATCCAATTATTGATGATATGTAGATATACATACAGTATACTGTTGATTTTTGATGTTCTTTGTCTAGCAATTTTGCTAAACATATTATTTCCAATAATGCATCTGAATATTGAAAAACCTCTACATGCACAGTCATATTATGTGCAAAAAAGTAGTTTTAGTTCTTTCTTTTCAATATTTATGCCTTTATTTCCCCATGCTACTGTATTTGCTAGGACCTCTAGTATGTTGTTGAATAGAACTGGTAAAAGCTGGTTTGCTAGGACCTCTAGTATGTTGTTGAATAGAACTGGTAAAAGCTGGTAGATAGTGTTGTCAACTAATGGTCTTTCAACGTCAGCAGTACAAAACCGCTCAACTGTGATGCAGCACAGCTGTGGAACAGCTCAGTTGTGATATAGCAGGGCTGTGAAATGTGAGGCAGCCCTGGGGCTGGGCCCCTCTCTGCCTAGATAGCAGTGCTCTGTTCCTTTCTGGTCTGCCCAGCCCTCCTCCTACTGCGCTGGTCTGCTCTGGGGAGACAGCTCCAGTGTTTCAACTCAGCCAGGGAAACACAGTAGTCAGTCTTCAGTGGAAAGGGAAAATGAGCTCCCAAATCCAGAGGGGAGATTGCTTTTATAGACAGAGGCACCCCCTCTGGTCCCTGATTGGTCTGCCCTCATGCAAATGATCACTAATTCACAGTTGGATTGCTCCAAAGTGGACTTTCCTGATTGGCCAGAATGGAGCTGGCCTGATTTGGTCAGTGAAGATGTTGATGGGGATATAGCTGCACAGCTCCAATTGGATGGGGAAAGCTTTAGTCCTATTGATTGAAATAGGAACTCCTTTATAAGGGCTGGCTCAGATGGCAGAAAGACAGTGCAAGGCAGGCAGTTCAGTGTAGGCTTCTCCATGAAGTGCAGCTTGCAAGAGAGGCCCCTTTGTGGAAAGAGCTGCTAGGCTCTGTTTTTTAAAATTAGCCCAGTTAGCCACCAGGAGCCCTTCTTAGTAGGTGTCTTCTTCCTCAGGGTCCACAGTATCCTTGTCTCATTTTGTATCCCAAAGGGAAAAATTTAACCTTTTGTTATTTAGTATAATGTTGCTGTAGGTTTTTTTGTAGATGGTCTTCA
>VMDR010008452.1:0-36589 GCA_007922815.1 Macrotus californicus | reverse complement strand
GGAGGCGATGAAAGCCAGAGAGCCCACAAAAAGAGACAGTAAACTACAGGGCCTCAAGGGAGATGCCACTGCTGGAAAAGAAATAACTAGTGGTGACATTTAGCAGAAAAGAACTGGCGAAAATGGCCTCCTTTCAAAATAATTGACTTGATAAACCTCCTGTACTGTTTTAAAACACCAACTTCAAGAAGCAAGGAGACCAAGAGACTGAGAGTTAACTGCCCATAGTAAGTAATCAACAGGCCAATACACAGAGTGAGCCTGATCCAAATACCATGTGACATGCAGAAGAAGGTATGTAGAATTTGGACCCCTAAGAAAGGAAATCTAGACTTGGAATAGGACAGACCCAACCCTTAGAAGAATCATCTAGGGGTTAAAGGCTTTCACCAGATTCACAGTGAGCAGGCGTTAGAAATGCATAGGAAGCCTTCACTGTGATTGTTGTGCCTAACGAGGCCTGGGCTAACGTAGCAAACTGTAGGTGTTTTCTCTGACATGGTAGAGTTCAGCCTCTCTCAACTTTCTCTTTCGATGCCTTTAGGAGGCCCTGTGTGAAAGAAAGGTCTCAAGCAATGTTATGAATAGATCCCTGAATTTGGTGGATATTAACCAGCTCGTATAGTTCGGAATCGAAGACCTAAAAAGGCGTGAACAAACATTTCACAGAAGAGAATACCCAAATAGCTAACAAACATATGAAAAGGGGCCCAACCCGATCAGTCACCAGAAAAAGAAGAAGAGCTCATTAAGATCACTGTGAGCTGTGACAACACACTCCCCAGAATGGCCACACAAAGAATGTGGAACAACTAGAACCCTCTCACGTTGCCAATGGGAATGAGAGTTGATATATCCACTTTGCAAAATGTTCTGTAGAACCTACTGAAGCTAATCATGCCTCAGGCCTTTGGCCCAGCAACTCTTTTCCTGGATAACCCTACAGAAATGACTGCTTATCTCCACCAAAATTCACGCATGTGCAAGGATGTTCATAGCTGCTGCTGTATTTATAAGAGCCAAAACAATCCAAATGTCCATAAAAAGTAGAAAGTATAAATAAAATGTGGCATACTCAAGCTATGGAATACCACACAGTGATTAAAAGTAACAACCCTCCTTTGTGTCTTCATGCCTGACTGTAATTTTCACCTCTACCCCTCTGTGAGATGGGAAGGTGCCTAAAATGAGAAAGTAGCACTTATTTAAAGAAGGCCATTGACATGACAGAGAGATAAGGATGTACCATGACGTCCAGCCAACTCAGATCCTCTTTTGAGGCTTTGAGAATATTCAGAACAGACTTCTAATCAGATGTGAAAGGTTGAGTAGAAAAAGGGAAAATGGGTGGGGGGCTGGCCAGGAAAGAGATGCTGTGTCAAAATCTGTCATTTTCCAAGTCAAACAAGGG
This sequence comes from Macrotus californicus, assembly GCA_007922815.1. NCBI lineage: Eukaryota > Metazoa > Chordata > Mammalia > Chiroptera > Phyllostomidae > Macrotus > Macrotus californicus. The sequence continues at coordinate 35,178 of VMDR010008452.1, read as the reverse complement.
GTTTTTGTTGTTGTTGTTGTCGTTGGCATCAAATGACAACTAATTCCTGCCCCTCAATGAACTTCTGTAAGTTGTCTGTGTGACCTTCCTCCACGTCGACATTTGGCACGGCCCGGGCCACGCAGAGAAGGAAGTGCTGCAGCGCTGGGGTGTGGGCAGGGGCTGGAACTCTGGGGCCACAGACGGAATGACCTCATTCGTAGACTTTGTGGACAGGAATAAAGACCGGTTCTCTTGAAGCTGGGATGGCGCTCTCAGCCTTGAGGAGAGTTATTTTATCAGGAAATAAATCGGAGGCCTACACCATGACCGCTTTTTTCCAGGCCCATCCTGGTGCTGAGGAGGGTGTGTGCTCAGACCACAGGAATCTGAAAACCACCCAGCCAACCCATCAGCTCTCCGGGACACAGCTGGGGAAAGCCCCACACGACAGGGTTCTTGAGTTCTCACTTCGTGTCTCTCTGGGTGTGTGTTGGCCATTTTTTGTTTGTTTGTTTGTTTGGACAGTCTCTTTTGGAAGCTGGTGATTGTCCTTTTTCTTCCCTCTGTGTGGAATGGCTGCCAAAACACTTAGTGTATGACGGGCTCTTCTTCAGCCCCTCCGGCCAGCTGCCAGGCCTGAGGTGCCGGCGGCGGGGCTTCCGCTGGCTCGGCTCACCAAATATGTTCCAGCGGCACCATCAAAGCAGGCGAGCACTGAGCGCCAGGAGGGAGGCAGGAGTCTACCAACCTGTTCAGCACTCCCAGGGGGCAGGCAAGTGTCTGTCACAGAGCTATCCACTGAGAGCAAAAACACTAAGGCAGGGGCAGGGGACACCGTGCTGTGGCTGGAGGTCAATACGTCCTTTTGAATAAAAGCGGCACCGGTTCTTCTGGTGGGTGGGGGGGAAGAAGAGTGTGCGGTCCTAGTGGACATCTGTGAAAGAACAAAGGGGAGGGACAGAATTGCCAAGGTAGTTGGACATCTTCCCACATCGTGGCCTGGAGGTGCGTCCTACCTCAAACCCTGAAATAAACCCCAACACCCCACCTTCAGAGGGGATGGAGTTATTTTTAAAAATGCAGGCTTTCGCTTTGAAGCTATTTCAAAAGCCTAAGATATAATTTAGTTTTGAAGGGGGTGGGGGGAGCTACGAGAAAGAAAAAGAAGCAAAAACCCAAGTTATAAAAAACAAAAAAACAAAAATAAAGGACTGGAATTAAATTTTGCAACCGAAACACAGGCCTCTGGGCTTTTCATCAGTCACGGCTCTGTGTTGCTGTTTTGGTGAACAGATTTCTGAATTCTATTTTGAATGGTATAATTTTCAGATTAAGTTTTTTAAAAGCAGTACAGACTCAAAGAGGAAAACATAAAATAAAGGAAACTGCTCCTCACAAGTACTTCATACAGCAGCGGGCCTGGACGAGAGACGAGCCTGCAGGAATGAGCGTTCCTAAATTTTCCACTGTTTCTTTCGGCTTACCTTCCTCTGCGCTCTGGGAGTTCTCTCTGCCCAGAGAGCTGGGCCTGTCTCCATTTCATCAGAGATAACATCGGGTCAGCGCATTAGTTACCAAATCCCTGTTTCAGAGACTTAGCTCAGGTATAAAGTGTGTTTGGGGCTCCAACGTGGCAGATAACATCTCAAACCAGCAGTTAATTCCCTTACATGTTTTTAAGGGCAAACATCTTTTAACTGTTTATTTTCTGATCCCAAAGTGCAAATAAACTCTAGGTCACACGTTGAAATTATCCATGGCGTGTGCTGAGCAGGCAGGCCCTGACGAATTGGATCCTGAGAAGGAGCTATGTAGAAGAAGCCTACTTGGGGACATTCTTTGTAGAGAAATGGTCAACCTGGAAAGGAGAGTGCTGGGGGGCGGGGGAGGCTCTTATTATGAACGTTCGTTGTAGTTTGTTTTGGGGGTGTCAAGAAGAAACCCGAGACAACTGTACTTGAACAACAATACAATTAAAAACAAAACAAAGCAGAAGAAGAACCCTGAAAGGAAGGGGGAAAACCAATTCCTTCTCCATTTCTCCTCCCATCCAACTTGTGAGAAGCATTACTGTTTTCATGTCTAGAGGTGAGTGATGTTCAAGAGCACGGAGTTTGATATTACAATCATTTACCATCTGATGCTGAAAGCCACGCTGGTGGCTGGGGTGACTGAAAGGCAAAAGCCATGGCCACTGGCTCCTTGGTGTCACGTTGAGGATAGGGACCAGAGGGAAAGATAAAGAAAAGTATGTGGTGGTATCAGCCACATACTAAATACAGGGCCCAGCACAAATGACGCCCCTTTTTTATTAGAAACTCCTTTATGACAAAATCATCAGCATGTAATTCTGCCACATAACAATATCACACTCAAGCACACCATATGACATTTAGGTGAAATGTTCCAATGAAAACTATAAATCATTACATCCATATTATTATCTTACTAAGCACACTTACACAGGCCTTACTTCTGCCGAACTCTGTATGTGGATGGTAAGTGCCTGGGCACAGGGAGGTGGAAAGAGTAGGAATGGTCTAGAAGGCTAGGATTGCTGAATGGAGTGATTAGCATGAGCTCTGGAGCCAGACCACCTGAGATTTAAATTTGACCCTGCCTTGGACAATTTACTTAATCCCTCTGTGTCTCAGTTTCCTCATCTGTAAAATGAGGTTAAATATAATACGGGCCTACCTTGGTCTCGAGAAGAATTTGGAGCAGTGCCAGGCACTCAGGAAGCACAAAACCTGAACACCGGTATGTTGTCACGAGAAAAAGGTGGATGTTGGAGAAAACTAAAAAGAAGGAACCGAGGTGAGTGGCCCCGTGACTCAGCTTCAAGGGTCCTTTATTTTTCTTTCTCAAGTCTTCATCCCTAACCTATTGGCCAAGCTTCCTCAAAGACTGTGGACACAGTTCCTGTGTCACATCTGCAGCTCTTACTGGGTGCCTGAGGAGAGGAAAGCTCCCCTCCCTCTGTCTTGCCTTCCTCACTTCACACCTGCAAGTAGTCTATCAAACAGTTCAGCTTTGTGGCTCCCCAGTCTCCAAGCATTACATGCTCTAGTTCACGTTATTTTGGATGTGAGCAGCAAGGCTCAAACTCAAACCAGCTTTTGCAGAAGAAGGGATTTGTTGAAAGGATGCCGAGGAGCTCCCAGACATAGAACTTGGGGAGGCAGGGACAGGAACAGCTCTGGGGTCTCAGAGCCTCCACCTGTCTGGACTCCCTTCACTTCCTATGTCTGCTTATCTCTGCTTGTTGGCTTTGTTCCTTCAGTCCAGCTGTCTCAGGAGGCAGGAACCAGGGCCACCAGCAGCCCCTGGCTCACATCTTCCTGCTTTGTCCTGAGAGGATGAAGGGCCTTATTCTCTTAGTTCTAAGCTGAAAAGTCCCAGAGAATGACTCTGGTTTGGCGTGGGTCACAGGAACACCTCCTGGACTAATCCCTGTGGCAGGAGGTGGGGTGAGATACTGTAGTTGGGCAGCTGTCTTCTCTAGAACAATCTCTGTGGCCAGGGACATGGAGCCCAATAAGAATAGGCCCCACATTCACACAGGTTGGGCCTGGTGGGTAGAAGCTGTTCACCAGTAAAATGAAGTGCTGTTCTCTTGAGGACACAGCAGTACCAAGAAGACAGACGCAAGGCTGTCTTCAACATTATGGAATGTTGCTGTGGAGAGAGTACTTTCACAGATAAGATTTGGCAGAGCAGGGTAAAACATATTGTTGCCTGCTTTCAAAGATTCCTGATCTCTCCTCTTTCATGATAAATCAATGCCTTCTCTTTATTTCATATCGAGAAAAATATATGATGGGGACACCCCATCATATAATTCCAAAGACCTCCGTTCACTTTGCATTCTGGAAATTAGAATGCAAGGTCAATATCTCTCAGTGCCTTGTACATAGTAGCTACTCAATAAACATTTGTTGCTTGAACACGTGATTATAATGTAATTTCCCTTCTCAATGGCGGAATTATGGATCGATCGTAGACCTGTGTTACAATGCAAATTCCTTTGCTTCAGCCTAAGGCAAATCATTCACTCAACATAAACCTCTGTCTCCCCACTTTGAAGAAACCAAAATAATAATTCCTCTCTCAGAGGGTTCTCATAAGAACTACACAGGATAACAAACTATGACAGTAAACACGTATCACATGTATCACTCTTCTCCTACTAACTTTGTTCTTTTTTCCTTGTTGTTCTTTCCATCACCAGCATCCTGCCTTCCTTGAGGAAAACAAAAAGGTAGCATTTAGTACCAACGGGGGAATTTAAAATAATTTAGTTCAATGTTCTCCTGTGCAAATAATTGGACCTTCACAGGCCAATGAATGTATTTTCAGGGACTTTTGAGACCCATGAGACCTTTTAAATTTTGTATGGAATTGTTGGATATCAGGGCTGTTCTATTGTCAATTTGGAAACACCCCCCACGGCTTTGCACAGTGGCCGCCATTGCCGCCAACAGTGTACACTCTGGCTTAGTGCTCAGTTGGTCTTTTGTCTGTGGAGCTCCTATAAAGGACAGTCCTCTCACAAAGGGTCAAAGGTTATTCTGCCTCCACAAGACCACTGAACAGGATGGTCATTCACACAAAGCACGTGCCGCAGGTGAAGTTCCTGCTCCCAGCGAGCTTTCATCCCGGAAGAAGATCAACACAATGATTTCTCATAGCACAACACAGGGAAAAGACAGTGGATCCCACCAGCTTACAGAAGTTAAGTTGCCGCTTTAAAGAACGCACAGTTTGAAAACCGACGGCGAATCTTCCTAACGAAGCCAAAGGATTTTCGTGTTTTGGCCTTTACCTTCCTGCCAAGCTCCATCCTTTGATATCCTTCAACTTGTACTCTATGTTCCAACAACTATTTTTATTTCCCCCCACACTCCATGCTTTGCTGTGATTCTGTGCCTTTCTTTACCCTGTTAACTCTGCCTGGAACAAGTTTTCCCCACACCACACGACCTACATTCCTTATCCACCTGGATAACTTCCAGAAAAACCCCAGGAGAAAGTCTGTGGAAATTTCCAGACCCTCCCTTCCTCCTACCACAGTCATGCCTTCCTCTGTGCTGCCTCTAAGCACCTTGAGTCCTTTGAGGACAGATGGAGCATTTCATTTTCCTTGATACCTCCCTGTAGGGTACAAGCCTGACCCTGGCTTTCTGATGGGCGTGGATCCGTTTCAAAGACATCCATTCCGAATAAACATACTGTCCGCTGTAGAACACAGCTACTCACAGACCAACTACATAAGCAACCAGGCAATCCCCTGGTGAGGTTTCACCCTGGTGACCTAGATAACTGACCACTTGAATGACCCTGCTTCCCCCTGACCCTCCACCCCCCTCCCCGAGTCCCACTCTTAGACTTTAAGTGCACCAATTAAGAGCAAGCCTGCTAAACTCTGGACACCCCATGCACAGACACTAATAAAGACTCAGCCCCGGGTTCACATGCTCCCTCCTTCCCGACAACCTCACTGTGTGGCCCTCAGTGTATTGTATACCCTCAGGGTCTGAGAGTCATAAATCTTGCCCTTCCAGTTCCCTGACGGTTGTGTTCCACAATCACAATAAAAACCACAAGGGCTGGGCCAGCCGCAGCATGGGCTCTGGTGGAGGGAATGTGTGTGGGAGCTCAGCCGTGAGTAGAACCGGCCCTGGGTAATGGCTCGGGCACTCCCAGCCCTTAGCATCCCTATTGATACATTGAGGGAACTCCACACCCCGCCAGACCACTGATGATGATTATTACATGATATTTGATTAAATCAAATTGAATTGGTTGGAAAACAACTGAGAAGGTATAAACTCGTGATTTTCAAGTCTTAAGCTCAGCCTCCTTCTCGATTCTTCTGTCCTGGTGTTTGTCTTCTATGTAAAACTATGTATGTTCTGGAGAGAAGGCCTCTGGGTAACACATCCTTACAAGTGGGCCTTTCTTCTCAGTTCTGTTCCTTCATTCAACAAGCATTGATTCAGTATTCCTCGTGTGCCAGACACTGTGTTGGAGATGAGGACAGAGAGATGCGTGGGCCAAGGCTTCTGCCTCAAAGGACAAACAACATTGCTGAGGTTTTAAGACATGCTCAGAAAAAATAAAAGAAAATAGAGGATTATTACCACATAAGAAAATGCAAGAAAGTACCTTGAAGAGTCAGAGAAGAAAGCAAGCATCCAGAGTGAAGAGTCAGGGAACACCACCCAGAGGAAAGGATGTTTGAACAAGGCTGTGAGCGAGAGAGTTTTGAAAGGACATATGTATTCCCCAAATTCTCCTCAAAACAAGATACCTCCTAGCCATTTTTTACAAAGAAAATTGCTCTGGCTTTGAGAAATTTTTAACCACAGCACTGCCGAGTTCTTTTCCATGTCTTCAAGGTCTATGGAAGGCATTTTCTGCCAATTTCGACAGATCCAGAACTGATCTTGTCCATGTCAACTAGCTATAAAGACACAGAGAACACAGAAATGCCATCATCATGTCATTGCTGCTGTTGTGTTCATTAACAATGCCATAAAAGAACATAGTTAGAATGAACTAAATGAATAGGGGGGAAAGGCTTTTTCAATGCATTCAAGGAAGAAATAGAAACAAGGAAGGCACAAACAAGCCTGATGGATGAAAGAGACAGTGTGATCGGGGTGATAAGAAACATGAACCTGAGGTTGCTGCGGTGCTTATGTCTATTTTATAACAAAAACTAGGGGGAAGGTTATTACCAAAGGGGTCATTATCATAAGTGATTTAAGTGTCTATGCTCCAATGAATTTCACAAGGAAACTAAGGAAATTTTGGGAGAAACCCAAAGTGAATGCCGTTGGGATTTCTGGAGAAAATGAGAGTGGGGCCAAAACACCAGGAATTTGGTAGATGTTGTGTTTTTCAAAAAATATGCAGCAGAGTCCTCAGCTTTAGCCATACTCTTAGCCGCTAAGCACAACTGAGATCTACTTTGGTGTGTCTGGTGAGGAGGACCCATCAGAGAAGTATATTGAGTGAGAGCCTTCTAGAAAAGAATTCCTTGTCAGGGAAGAAGAAGTTAGGTTGGTGAGCTTGGCCCCATCAAAATGCTTTGGTTATTGGATGGAACGAGCAATCACCAGGCGTGAACCTGTCGCGTACACATCAGGAAATTGGCAATCTCAAGTATTTATAGGAGCGTGAACAGATACTATCACCCATTTGAAATCTATCAACCCTTTGGAAGAGGGGGCAGGGTACAGAGGAAAGCAGAACGGAAGCATGGTGATGTGATTGTTTGTTTTTTATAAGTGCTCTCTCTGAGCTTGCACTGCCTGCTAACCACAGATGAGGATTAAAACTCTGAACACTGAAGGGAATTAAGAAGTGCTACTTGTCTTAGCTCCTAAAATTTGTAAAGAATGGTGGGAAATTTCACGTGGAATTAACCTATTTCTTATGCTTGTTCCAGATGTGTTTAATTTCTTTCTCATTTCCCCTCTGATAGAAAAATGCTCCAGCGCTGTGTTTGCAGTTTCTCTCGAAACCCCAGCACTGAGCAGAGATTTGCTCATTGTTTTAGTGCGCTGTGTTGAGAGACACGAGCAACGGAGCAACAGAAAGAGCCGTTTGCTCAGCTTTGGAAACCAGGGCCATTTGAAAGTTTGTTCCCCATCCTTCCCTTGCCCTAGAAAGAGCAGAAACTACGGCAAGTCATGCTCAGCAGCCCTAGGTGGAGCTGAGGTCTGTCAGATACACCTCCATGTTATGTCTGCTGTATTTCTTTAAACCCAGTACTTTGAAGTGAAGACAGCAAGAGGGTGCTAGCCTTTGAGCTTTGCCTATGGGGTCTGACTTAATAACCTTAGAGATTTTTTCCACTTCTGCAATTTGTTTATCTTGAGAATTGTATAGAAGTTTCTCCTTGTCTTTGGTTTTGCTTTCCATGGTTTCAGTTACCTGTGGTCCACTGTGGTCCAAAAATATAAAGCGGAAAATTCCAGGAACAAACAGTTCATGAGTTTAAATTGGGCACTGTTCTGAGCGGCGTGATGAAATCTCATGCCACCCTGCTCATTCCGTCCCAGGACAGGAACCATCCCTTTGTCCAGTGTGTCCCCGTTGTAATACAACTGGCCTGTTAGTCACTTAATAGTTGTTTAGGTTATCAGCTGGACTATCAAGCTATCACAGTGCTTGTGTCCAAGGAGCCCTTATCACAGCCTAACGCTGCATCACCGTGCCTGCGCCATTCACCGCACTGCATCCATCATGTAGGCATCGTATCATCTGTCATTACCATAGGAAGGGCGAGTTCAGTACAGTATGATATTTTAAGGAAGAGGACACATTCACATAACCCTAGCCGTCTCAGGCATCCACAGGGGGCTTTAATGTATCTCCGAGAATAAGAGACACTACTGTATAGACTCTAATGAGATGTGCAGTTGTCACAGAGGGATTCAGAATCATTTATAAACTTGCATTGAACATGATGGACCAAAAAATGTGGCATTCTGATCAATAATTAATATGTGAGCAAATGGTTGAACTTTTTGAATTTTTTAGAATAAACCAAAAATCCTGAAAATATGCCTACTCTTTGACATAACACCATCACTTCCAGAAATATAGCATAAAGAAATATTTCAGAATGGTGGAGTGTTTTCCAGTACCACCAAGAATTCTCCAATTCTCAGCAGATACTGACTGTATACCCTACAAATTTAATTCAGTTCTGACACTATCTACATCCGGAGTCAGCATAAGATATCACAGGTTCAGGGCTCAGTCCCACAAGACAGCTCCCTCCCATTTCAGATGCCAATCAGAGGTCCAGGTTATTATCACCTATGCTTCTGACCCACTGGCTGTAAATCCAAGGGTCCCATGACCCCCTCTTCAGGTTTAATTTGCTTGAGTGGCTCACACAACTCTGGAAAAAGTTTACTTACTAGATTAACAGTTTATTACAAGGGATTTTATAAAGAATACAGGTGAACAGCCAGATAAAAAGGCATATAGGGCGAGATCCGGAGGGTCAGGAGCATATGTGTTTCTATCCCTGTGGAACTGGGGTATGGATGTGGATGCTCTCACCAGCCCAGAAGCTCATCAAATCTCATTGTTCAAGAGTTTCCACTGAGTTTCATCTACAGCTCCCCCTGCTTCCCCTTTCCAGCGGTTGGTGAGTAGCACTGAAAATTTCAACTGTCTGAATCACTTGTTCTTTCTGGTGACCCACTGAGGCTATGTGAGGTCTGCACCCTGAGTTACCACATTAGCATACACTCAGGTGTGCTCAGAAAGGGCTAGTGATGACGAAAGACACACCTACCGCTCAGGAAATTCCAGGGGTTTTAGAAACCAGGAACCAGACACAATGACAAAATGTATTTCTTATTGTACCACAAACGTATTCAAAGAAGGTTCATTTAGTACTAAAATGTTCATAGGTTTTTTTAAATAATTTTTCAAAGCCAGAGAATATTTAAATACCCAATGATGGGGGATAGGTCCCGTAAGTTGTGGCAACTGTGTGTGCTGAACTAATAGGCAGTCATCAAAAATGAGCAGTAAATGTGTATTTGTCAAAGAGAAAATCATAAAAACAGGACTATAGTGTGATCCCACATTCACAGAAGACATACCACACACACACTGAAAATAATCCTTGAGGGAACTAATTCAGAAAATTAACCATTATACATTATTATCTCTGGTGATGGAGTAAAAGGTGATTTATATCTTTATCTCTTTATATACCTCTTTTAAATTTCTACAGCAGGGAAAACATTTGTGCTGCAAAAAATGTTTAAAAGACCTAAGTCGGTATGAATCCACACTAATATTTGTGTTTAAAAATTATTTACCAAGTGTCCATTATTCATCAGGCCTTGTGGATACACAAATCTCTCTATAAAATTCTTCTTTTACTACCTTACAGTTTTCTTAGTAATGTATAAGTCAAAGAAGCCTCGTACAGTGATTAAAATCAACAAAAAGTTTGAAAAACTCAAAGTCACATAATAAATTCAAAACGGCAGCCAGGACTTGTAACCTCAAATTCTTAAAGCTGAACTCAAAAAAGTAGATGCTGTTCTTTTATTAGACCTCACTTCTGTTAGTTGTTGATTGGGGCTGCAAGGTACCTTGGCGTGGTAGTTGGGAGAAAATATTGGCCACAGTATTCTGCAGTTGCTCCCATCCAGAGTCGTTTACTTCCCGACCCTCCACTCTGGGCTGGGGTGCGACTTGACCTGGCCAGTTCCAAGTCTAATCCTGGCAGTTTCCACTCTCTCAGGCCCTCTGACCACCGTGTGCATCGGCCTGGCCTAGCCTGCTAGAGGATGAGCGAGCTCATGAAGAAAGAAAGGCTCCAGTCACCTCCATGATTCAGACGTGGCCATCCCAAACCAGCCAGCCCCAGCTGCCCCGACTCACAGACCGCAGACACACAGGCAAGCCCAGCTAAGGTCAGCAAAGCCCGGTGGCGACCAGCAAAACCACCCAGAAGTGCTCAGTCCCCAAAGCCAAACCACAGAACTACGAGCTAAATAAACATTTGTTGTTTTAAACCACAAAGTCTGGGGGTGCTTTGTCATGCAGCAAAAACTAACTGATACACCTGGGCTCTTCCAATCCTCATTTTTCAAATCAGAAAAACCACTGAGCTGACTGAAGCACCCTACTTAGTGTGCTAGCCATTGAATGCTGCAGACAGGGAAAGGTTAACAGAATTCCCATAAACAGACAGAATTACAACCTTGGCAAAGTGAATGCAGTGAATGGGCTTCAGGTCTCCATGGGCCCTATGTCTTCCTGCCAGCTCAAGAGTCTGGCTGCAGGGCAAAGGCAAACACCACGCTCTGTTCTACCCTGGTCGTGTCCCAGTCAGTTCCAGTATTTCCCGAACTCAGACCACCTGGGAGCTAGGTCCTGAGAGACCTCAGAATCGTCCACTCTGCCTCCGCCTCCTCTTTTTCTTCTTCAATGCCCTCTCTCTCTCACCTCGCCCATGCCCACCTCTCTCAAAAGCCAGAGAAGCATGCCCCTGACCCACTTCAACATCTCTCCCGATTGCATTCACCTCCTACATGCCCGAAGGGGTCACATGGACAGAAAAAATAGTCAAACTGACAAACCAAGCCTCAGGATTGCCCTACAATGAATCGTAAGGTACTCTCCTTCAAAGTGCTCGGCCCCGCACATTAGTCAATCCATCCTTGCAGCCACCCTGTGTGTTCATCAGGCCTCGTTACTTACAAGTTACAGGCCAGGAAAACAAAACCAGAGAGAAGGGCTGCTGTCCCCAAGGCCTCAGAGGCGGGATGCGAAGCCTGGCACTCCAGGCGCTGGGGCCAGGGCCAGGGACAGCCCACTGAGCCAGGCAGAGACCACAGCACCCCCCTGGTGGAGGCCCGGAGGCCGGTGCCAAGGGGCGGCTCAAACTTTTCCTTTTCCATTAGCCACAGGTGTGTCTTACCACAGCCTAACTAGCAGCTACTATTTATTCTCTGGGATTTTCTAAAAATGTGCTTTTGCAGACCTTCAAGCCAAAGCCATTCCCAGCATCAGTCTTTATTAAACCGAGCCGCAGAAATGTATTGAAAATCACGAGCATTTTGAAACAGACTGAGTCTTTTATGGCTGAAATAATCTAATAGACAAGCTGTTGTTAATTTACAACCTTAATTTTCAGACACACTTCTTGAGTCAAAAGTACTTCCTGCTCTGTAATTCCTGTAGGGATACAGGTGGTCTAGGACTAAGTACACATCTACTGTACGTTAAAATGTATTTCTTACTTAACTTAAACATTTCTGAAATCTCAAGTTTATGTCTAGACTATTTTAATCAGCTAAATGTCATAATAAGCCATATGTCGGTCTTGATCGGTTACACACACCAGCCCTACTCATAAAGTATCAAAAGGTGTTTTTAAAGAGAAGTCTGTGTTTGTTTTACCAAGAAAATGGTGCTTTCAGTCTATCATATCAGACATGCTGGCAGGCAGAAAAGGACCTGACGTAACTGGTAAAAAAAAAAAAAGAAAGAAAGAAAAGTCGGTGTTCTCCCTCTTTTTCCCCCCACGTACCACTCCATCAATATCACTTTTAAACTTTGGAGTTTTGAACCAATAGCTCATATTGGTCTAAAATGTCACTGGAACTTGACTGCTATCCACACAACAATCAACACTTAGAATGGTGCTAAGAGGGTATTTTTGTCACTGCTGTCCTCATTTTTATAGGGGTTCTCTGTTGCCAGTTCAGCCCCACCTAAGTTTGCCTGCACCTCTTACCCCTCAAAATCCCACCACATCACCCAAACATAAATATAGGGGAAAGTAATGGCATTGCCGACTACACAGACATCCGAATGATTACCGAGCACCTGTCATGGCTCAGCTGTTGTGTTAGGTTCTCTAAACACAGTAATGAACAAAAGAAGCCTGGCACCTGATTCGTGGGGCTTGCAGTTTCATGGGAAAGAAAGACATTGAACAAATAACTCCACAAATAATCATAGAAATACATTTTTATAAGAGCTCGGAAGAGAAAAGTACTAGATACTACAGTAGTTCACTTCAGGGACACAAAGTGGCAGGAAGGGACCTGGAGGTTTCCCCAAGGAAATGGTATTAGGAATTGACCTTGGGAGTAGGTAGGAGTTGGTCAATAGAAGGTGCAAGTGGAGCTGGTAAATGACAGTTACACAGAAGACAGAAAGAGTGGGTTGCGGTGGGGGGAGAGAGCAGAGGGAGGCACTTGAGTCAAGGAGAGAGAAGGAGAAAATGAATTCAAATCTATTAACTTCACACGTTTATGACAAGCCAGGAGGCACCAGAAACTGTAGACAGTAACTTTGTGTCCAATTCCAAAGAAACATAATTGAAAAAGCACTCACTAATCAAATTGGAAAATTAAATCTTTCCTGTCCACCTACAGAGAGTTCTTAACTTAAACTCTGAAAAGAAAAAAACACAAAAGGACACTTAAGGGGAAACAAGTAAATTGGGTTTTAATGTTGGTACTTGATAAAATTTTATGAACTGTGGATTTGGAGTGAGAGTTTTTGCATGCAGGCTTTTTTTGGAGATGAAAACGGCTGTAACGCTTGTTCCTACCAAGTGTGGACAGAAACACGAAGAGAGTTTGTTTCCTATGATATCACGCAACCACATAATTGCTTTTGGTTTGCATCATCAGATGAGTAGGAAATACTTTTTATGATAATATTTTTAAATGATGATGTTCTCTCTGGGCATCGTCTCAGTGCATTCTCTGTCTTCATCTTCGCCCGCTGGAATGAGTGATCGTTGAGGGTAAAAGAATGTGGTAGTTCCATCTGAGTCTCTTCGTTGTCTGCAAATTGGGTTACACTACATTCATCACCATCCCAGCGTTGACTCAGGATCTCCACTCTGGTTAAGCCCGTCCAGGCACTGGGGTAGTTTGGATGCTGTTCATCAACTATTTCTGGTTCTCATTCCAGAAAAATGGGATGATTACACTTTTCTGCCCCCTTGAAATGAGGCTTGGACATAGGATTTGCTTTGTCCAGTGACATGTCAACAGAAATGATGTAAGTCACTTCTGGATGAACACCTTAAATGCTGGTGCAAGATTAACCTTTTTGTCATCCTCGATGGTAGTGATCTTGTAAATACTCATCGATCGAAAAGGGGCTCTGTCATTCAGAAGCCTGGAGTGGTTGCAGAGCACCCTGCTGGCCTGCACTGCACATGCAGCATGAGAAACAAAACATATACAGGTAAACTGCTAGAATTGAGGGATTGTTTGTAATTGTGCTATAACTTAACCCTTCCTAGGTCCATAAGGATTGCTGTTAGAATCCCTTTTTCATTTTTGCCTTGCTACCTTCCCTGTCCAACCTTCTCACTCAAAATTATCAGTCTACCCCTTACGTAAATGCATTTGAAAATCAAGAAGTACCAAATGTCTGAGGTCTGTCCAGAAAAATTCCAGCCATTGTTAATATAACGAGAGTGGTTGGGGCAACATCTGTGTAACCTGGAAGCCAAGGAGAGTGGACTGGAATGCGCATGTGTGAACAATGATGATTTCACTGTACTAGTCAGTGGGGGCAGTAGACGGTTGAGTGAGCATGTGCACTGTGTGGCCATTGCAATCAAAATAACTGAGCAAGTAGAGCACTGAATCTGCATAAAATTTTGCTTTAAGCTTGAACATTCCTGCATGGAAACTATCCGGATGATTCAGAAGACTGCAGCTATGGGCAGCTGGTGATTGGCAGCTTCATCACAACAACACACCTGCTCATGCATCATGTCTTGTGCAGAATGTTTTGGTGAAACACCAAATCACCCAGGAGACTCAGCCCCCCCTATAGCCCAGATTTGGTGCCCTGCAACTTCTGGCTTTTCCCAAAACAAAAATCTCCTTTGGAAGGGAAGAGATTTCAGAGTGTTGATGAGATTCAGGAAAATATAACGGGGCAGCTTTTGGCAATGGGGAGAAATGTGTGAGGTCCCAACATACCTACTTTGAAGGGGATTGCGGCATCATCATCCTGTGTACATGTTTCTTGTATCTTGTATCTTCTTCAATAAATGTCTCCATTTTTCATATTACATGGCTGGATACGTTCTGGAGACTCAAAAATGCTGCTTCCAAAATACTTATCCCTAGAAAATAATGAAGCAGCAGTGAATGGCAACTCTTCTGCTTTGGACGCTTGCCAGAGTGGGGAGTCAGGACTGTGTCCCCCGCCCCAACCTGAGGCTGTAGAAAGGAGTGATTAAAAACACACCCTCTAGAATCAATCTGCTTGGGCTCAATTCCTGGTTCTGCCATTTATCATCCATCATTCTGAGCACACAATTTATCCTCTCTCTGCCTCAATTTCCTTATCTGTGAAATGGGAGTTCTTCAAAGTGCCTGTGTCTGAAGTTTATTTAAGGAATAAAATGAGATGGTGAAGGTAAATCAGGAACAGTGCTTGGTAAGTGTTCAACAGGCTTATGTGTCACCGCAGTGTGTTAAAAGTCCTGAGTCTCCTGTCTCTTCTCATCCTTGCCACCACACTACACCATGTAGACCCTTGCTCACACCCCTATTTCAAAACCACTACAGGGTGTTCGCTCACACAATCTCCAACTAATAACAGGACTTGGAAACCAAGCTATCTCCCAAATCTTCCCCAACTGCTTTCACCAGAATTTCTAGAATAGTCTCTGCTACAACTATGGCTCACCTCCTCCACCTCCAACACACTCTGGCCTTCCAAGGAAGATGTGGTCCCACACTCAGGAGCAGTACTCAGGTAGCCACCTGAGGACAGACTGCAATGGGAGAAGGGATGAGAGCAAGAACCAGGGGAGGCCTAGTATGAGCATGGGGCTGCCACGATCCGATCAGAGGGACTTTGAAACAATGGCCTGGGGGAAGAGAATGCACTGTGACCCCCTTTCCAATTATTTGAGACCAAAGTAAAGATTTTCATTGTCATAGTCAGATATCAAATTTCTATTTTTTTCTGGAGGCAAAACCATGCTTGGACTGCTCATGAAGCTGCTTCTCAGAAGCCAGGCATCCAGCAAGACTTCCACAAGCCTGTCTCTCTCTAGGTGCCCCTCTGGGCATTTTCCTTTCAACCCCACACTCTACACATTTCCTAAGGACCTCTTATTTCTAATACACCTCTGTATGTTAGTCTGCTTGGGTCACTATAACAAAATACCCTACACTGGGTGGCTTAAACAAACAGATATGTATTTTCTCACAGTTCTGGAGGCCAGAAGTCCAAGATCACGGTGCCAGCTCATTTGGTTCCTGGTGAGGTCCCCCTTCCTGGCTTGCAGACAGACGATTATCTATCTATCTATCTATCTATCTATCTATCTATCTATCTATCTATCTATTTATCTATCTACCTATCTCTCCCTCCCTCCTTCCATCCCTCCCTCCCCCTCTTCCTCTTCTTAAAAGGCCACTCCTATCATGAGGGTCCCACCCTAATGATCTTTTGTAATCCTAATTACTTCCCAAAGGCCACATCTCCAAATGCCATCACTTTGAGGGTAGGGCTTCAACAGATGGCATACACCTCAGTCCACAACACTCTGAGGACTGACGACCTAAACTGTGAGCTAATTCTGACCTTCAAGATTTAGAAAATCCATTTGATTCTAATCACTCTATTTTCCTGTTTCATGTTCAGGAAGCATTTACCAAGCATTGTGAAAGCTACAGTACTGGAAACCAAAGGAAAATACTAAAAAGAAGAAGTGAGTGATCTTTGCCCTTAAAGCCTTCATAGTCCCATTGAAAATCAGAGAAAACTACAGGAGAAACATTAAAAATACTAAAAAATATTTTTAAATTAAAAGGAAGTGTATTTTGATAACAAAGAAGTAAATAAAGAAGCTCATGGGGGTCCAGGGAAGGAGGCATGGTATGATGACTGAGAACTTGGGTTTCAGAATCAACTGGAAATGGGTTGACATCCCGGCTCTATTATTTCCTTGCTACATGATCTTGACAAAACCAATTAGCCATTCAACCCTGCTTCTCCAGCTGTAAAAGGGAGCTAGTGAGGTTACCTTCCTCATGGGGTTGTTATGATGATAATGCCTGTAAAGCACTTAGCAAGGTGACTGGCCTGGAATGACATCTCAGTGTCCATTTATTTAAAAAGAAGCATGGGTGTGGGAATAATTCCAAATGCAACTTAGAGAGGGATAAGAATATTTCCCAGAGGATGTAGGATTTTAACTGACTGTTAAATCCCAGAGTTGGGGGAGAAATCCCATGGGTTGTGAGGGGTAGAGGGAAGAGGCTGGAAAGCACATGAGTTGAGATAAGGTACACAGACATATCTGAGTAGATGGAAGGGTATGATTAGGGAGACATGGATAGACTTAACAAGCATATTGAACTTGGACACTGGGTGTTCTTAAAGGCCAGACCAAGAAGTTTGGGTTTTGTCCCACATTCTCCCTTATTCAGTAAAATGGGGCACTTGTCTTTAGTTCTTATGAAAAATATTTTAACTCAAAGTACATTTTCCTAATAAACCCAGATACAATCATGAAAAAAACATGTTTTTCCCTTCACATTATTCAGGAGCAAATCCCAGTTTGATTTTATATTCAGAAGCTTGTTCAACCCTAATGTAAAAAATACATAATGGGACTCAAGTGGTACATAAAACTATTTCAAAGGAATTTTAATAAAAACATGTTTGATAAAGCCCCTTCTTAACTCCAAAGACACCAAAGGTAAGTGAATTACTGGACTTTTCTTCCATTTTTCTTCTAAGATAAAAGCTTTCCAAAAGAGTAAATATTAACATCACATTAATTTAATCTAATTGGTAAGGTCATTCCGAGTTAGTGAAACTTCTGTATTATTCAATATGTTTAAAGTTATCCTAATACTTTCCAGAACAACACAAGTCCTAGATTAACAAGGTGTTTGCCAAGCAGACCTCTTAACGAATAGATAATCATCAGTAATTTTGCCTTAGTTAGTTCTACATAAATGCACTTAGTTAGATGGCTTATAGAGTGCATGGGAGAGTTTTGTCCCCTTTAAATTTGATTGTATGTGCAATTAGTCAGTCTTAGTCAGGAAAAAGGATGGAGAGGGACTCCTTGCCCTCCAGTAGCTCACAGTCTAATGGAAGCAAAGGGTGACAGTAAACTTCAGGACACTACCACAACGGTAAAACCAGAGGCTCATCAGAGTACTTAACAGACAGTCCCCTGGGTTCTTTGTATTATTATTTAGTTTAATAAGCCCCACTTTTAAGAATGGTAGGAGGTGGGGCTGGGCATTCAATCTCACTGGGTCTGAACTCCACTCACAACTGCAAATGAGTGTTTCCGCAGGTGAGGCCTCAGTGCATGTAACAGCACAATCTCTTCTGAAATCTCGCAACAGAAAAACACTTATTTTCATGCCCTTTTCTTACTTGAAACCTTAGGGGGGGAAATAAGTGTCTCTTTACCTGCCACTAGGCTGAGAAAGAAAAAGGTGAATGGGTGAGCGAATGACTGAATGAGTGAATGAGTACTGTAGAGGGAAAAAAGCTTTGTCCAAATAAGGCAGTTAATTGAGGAATTTCACCCAACAACATAAGAAATACAGCCATGATTAATAGCAATGACTGAGGGCTATGTGTTATGTTTTGTTCTGAGCACTGTGTGTTCACTCATTTAATCTTCATTGTATAAAGGCTGTCTGTCTTTACTTTACAAATAAGAAAAATGGGCACAGAGATGTTACATAACGCAGGGAGCTGGAACCTGTTGGCCAGGTCTTCACTTGGGTGCATGGTCCCTCGGGGCTTTAGAGAACCTGCACCCATACTTGCATGCTCATTGTTGTGTATTTTTCTGGGGACCAGGGTCATACTTTTATTGAGGTATCCAAAGTGACTTGTGACACGGTCTCACCTCCAGAGTTAAGAAATTTTGCATGTTTCAATCTCCACTTAGATATTAATGTTTAAGAAAGGAAGTAGCCACCACACTAAATTGACCATAAATCTGGTAATAACATTTTAAAATAAAGGTTTTCCACACTTCAACTCAATTTCCTTCAGATTATCTCTTAAAAATAAATGAACGAGCAAAAAGACCCTTAGAGAAACTAATTCCACCCAACTTCCCTGGCCGTCTCCTCAGACGTTTCCGTAAAAGACAGACCTAACAACGAAATCAGCAAAGTTCCACAAAGACCATCACTTTGCCCTCCCAGAGGCATGTTCTCTGGTCTCCTGCACTTTTTGGAAACCCTAGGTACCCTCCCCACCTGTCTGGAAGTCAGGTCCCTCCTCACTCTCACTGCCTCGTTGTTCCTCTTTCTCCTTCTTTGACCTCTCCTTGAATGGGGGGTAGTCCCCACATTTCATTTCTTAACCCTCTGCTCTTTCTTTCTCTCACATTTTCTCAAAGCTCTCATGCAGTGTCATCACTTCAGCAGGAGCCTCTACCCAAACAACCCCCCGAAGGTCATTCTTTGAACGTCATTCCTGACCTTCCTTCTAAGGGTTGGTTATACACATTGGAAATTCCCAACAGATGTCCTGTTCCCACCTCAGATTCAACACATCTGAATCTGAACTCAGCATCTCCCTCATTAGACCAATTCTCTGTACCGTCTTCCAATTCTAACATTGACACTACCTGTATGGCCAGTGCCTGTGCTTAAAACCGAAAAGCCACTTGCTTTTTCTCTCATCTCCCAGCTCTATTTTTCACTATATCTGCCTCTTCTGCCCCTTCTTTTCAGTTCATCCTGCACTCACGCTGACCCAGAACTTCCTCACAACTTCCCCTCCCAAACACCGCTAGTCTTTTGTATTTGCATGTTGTTTGTTCTTTGCTAATACCCACTATGCACCCTTTGGAACTGATTTCTCTAATAGCTCTGCAATGCCATCTTTCTTCACCAAGTAAACGAGCCACTTATTTGACACTTACCATAAAAACTTAACAGAGTTTCAGAAAGGATGGAATAAGCTTGTATGACCCCCTATGTTACAGATGGGGAAACTGAACTCAAAGAGTGGTTGGCGACTTGCCCAAGGTCATACCACTGACCTGTGACAGACAAGTTCTGGAACCAGGGACTCTTTACTCCTAGACTAGGTTTCAGCCTCCAGTACCAGGCTCTCAGCTCTTTGGAAAGTGAAAGCATGCTTTTTACTTCTCTGCAGTCTCCTGAATGTCCAGCACAGGACTGTGCATAATAAATGCTCAATAAATGAAAATAAAATGGACGGAGAGAGAGAGCACAAATGGGAAAGAAGAAGGGAGTTGATAAAGAATTCCCAACAGTAAACCTGGCCGAGCTAAGAAGCTCACACAGGTCCTGGGCTGGCCAGGCAGAGAGCGTGGCCCACACCAGCCCTCTCCTGAGAAGAGAAGAGAAAGCCAGCATCTGGATCACACCTGGAGACCACAGGGACACCATGTCCCAGCCTCAAGTTGCCGCCCTCCTCGACCCAACATCAAGGGACTTTCCCAAACCTCCGGCTCACTGTGTGGTTGGTGACTCAAAGCTGTTCCTGTTGTCCGGGGTATCATTTGTAAGTACTTTCTTGGAAGAGAAAATGTTTGGGACAGCTGGAAGGGGAGCTCCCTGTGCTGGAGCCACAAGGAGCCTTGTTGTGTGCTGTGTGAGAACACAGGCTTTTTATTTCCCTCTCTCTTTCCTTTGGCTGTGTTTATTTAAAGCTCCCACGGCCACTGAAGGGGGGGGCATGCCCAGGACTTCAGGCGAGGTGCTCGGAACCACCACGAAGCGCCCGGCACTTAGCGCAGGGACCACAGCCGTCGGAGCCCCAGCCTCCAGGCCCAGGGCGTCCAGCCAGGACAGTGGGAGGCATTGGGAAAGAGTTGTTATTGTGTCTCTGGCAATCCTGTAATTATTGTGTTTGCTGTTATGATTTCTGTCTTTATTGCCATTTCTCTTGGTAAATCTGTTCCCACTTGTGTCTTATACAGAGAGACATTTTTAGAAAAATGTATTAGATAGCCAGGCTGCTGGGCTGTCTCCTCAGAGAAACTTAGAAGTTTATGTGGTAGCTCAGGAGAGGGCCTTCTCTGAGGAGAAGAGAGCCTTCTCTGGGGAAGAACCGCATTCATCAGCAAGGCAAGGACCTCGAGTGGGACATCTATCCCACCCCGTCACTCCCCCACCCATGGCCCCTTTTGCTCAATTATCACCACCCAGTGGACTTACCACCTCCAACATCCTACAAGCAAAGGGGTGGCCAAATGCACTGGAGTCCTCCCCCACCAGCTTCTGGTCTATCAAGGAATGAGGAGGAGAGAATGGAGCCCATGTTCTCTTTATGTTCCCAGCAAAGGGACCCAAACATGTCACTTCACACATCTTAGGATAAAGGGTAAATTGACGAAAATGTCCGACTTACCAAAAGAAGCCAGACCACTCCTTCCCTGTCAGCCTTCTGTGCACATACGAATCACAGCACAGATTTATCAGATGCTCACCTGGTTCCCTTCCTGGAGCACTCCTGCTTGCCAGTGGCAGATGTCAGTGAGGCTGGGTTTTACTTTCATCTTTTTTTTTTTCTTCTGTTCCCCCGAGAGAATTGCCAAAGGCAAGCAGGACTGAGGCTTTTTGGTGTTAGGGAAATTATCTCAATAATGACCATATTGTGCTTTCCAGACTGGCGAGAGGAAAAGAGACGCGTTTAGATCTACAAAGACGGTATGATTCCGCAGCGATGAGCAGGTATTTAATTACAGCCTCACTCTGCCTCAGCTTTTCCTCTTGGATTTAAAGTAAAACTCCGATTTTCAGTTCTTACTCTACCGGTGGCTGGTGAGGCATTGGGTATTTGTAAAAAGGCAAAGACTCTCATTAAAGATACTTACTAGGCATTTGTAAGCTTAACACCATCTTTTCCTATTAAAGCTAATAATACAATGAATACATCCTTACACATAGCTTTTTTAAAACCTGAACTCTTTCCTTGAAATAAAGTCCTAGGGTCAATACTCCTGGGTCAAAGCATAGGAACATTTTTCCGGCTCCTGATACACACATAGATGGATCTCTTCACACTGCTTTCTGAAAGACTTGTGCCGAATGAAAATGCCACCAGCAGAGTAAGAGCATATTCATTTTTCTAGAAGGTCAGCAGTATTGGCCATTTCCCGTTGATGGTAAGTGGTATATCAGTTTCAGTATGTTATTTTATAACCTTCCCTAATGCCTGGTGGAAACAGATTTCCTACTCTAACTGCTCTTTTTATTCAAAGATGTCTCTGGCTGTACATTATTTTTCCAAATGATTTTTTTTTAATTTTGGTAATTTCCATGGAAAGGATCCTTTAGTTATTTCAATTGGAATTGTGTATCTGGACATTAAAATTATAAACCCACAGAATAACTTTAAAAAGAATAGACACATAGAAATCCTCTGTGTTCCCACTCAAAAACGACATCCATTCACCTTGTGGATTTTTTCCTGCTGCTCCTCTCGCGGTGTCTGCAGCCATGTCAGCAGTGGTAAAGAAGTGATGGGGAAAGCCAGTGCTCCCCAGGGTGTGTGCTCCTCCTCTGCTTTCTGGGCTCTCCCAGGAAGACTACACGTCCCTGTGTCCTTGCAGTCTGGAGCAACTACGTGGAGGGTCTCTGACAAGTGGGATATGGGAGAAAAGGTCTGCCACCTACAGGACTGACCTCTAACAGCCCTTGGGAAAGCCTCCATACCCCCTTCCCTCCTCTCCCAGCCAGATGCAGAAGCTTCAGGGTGAACCCCAAAGCCCCTGGGAGATGGCGGAATCACAGGGTAGAAGCTCAGTTCCCTAATGACCAGGGAGCAGGCCAACCTGCCAACATTCTGCTAGATCCTGTTATCTGGGAAATATATTTCTTACTGTGTCGACCCACTGAGATTTGAGATTTGAGATGTGAGATTTGGGGGTTGTTCGTTGTAGCAGCTAACTTACTTTAATGCAATAGTGACACTCCCTACCTTCTAAGCTGAAGACTCAACTTTAATTAAAGACTGTATTAGGGTTCTCTTGGCTGGGGGATGGGGGGACCAATAGGAGAAGGATGAGGGTGTGGAGGAGAGAAAGAGAGAGAGAGAGAGAGAGAAATTTAAGGAACTGACTCACACAATTGTGAGGGCTAGCAAGTCCAAACTCTATAGTGTAGGCCAGCAAGCTAGAAATGCAGGTAAGAGCTGATGCTGCGGCCTTGAGTCTGAAATCTGCAAAGCAAGCCAGCAGGCTGGAAACTCAGGCTGGTTTCTGGGTCACAGTCTTGAGGCAGAATTGATCCTTCTTAGGGAAACCTCAATCATTGTCCAAAGGTCTTCAACTGATTGGTTGAGGTCCATCCTGTAAATAGAGGGTAATCTGTTTTCCTCAAAGTCTACTGATTATCAATATTAATCACATCTAAAAAATACCTTGACAGCAATTTCTAGTCTGGCATCTGACTAAACATCTAGGCACTATACCCTGGCCAAGATGGCACGTAAAATTGGCCATCCTAGGGCCTAAGCAGTAATATTAAGACAGAGAAATGAGAGGCACCATGCTGTAATAAAAACAGTATGAAGTTTGGATACAGCAGGCCTGTGTGTCTGTCACAGGCTCTTATAGTCACCATGTCCATCCTCAGTTTTCTCCTCTATAATCAGGGGTGATATAATGCATCGTGCAAGTCTGTGGTAAGAAGGAAAGGAGACCACGTACGTGAAGTTCATAGCGCAATGCTTGTGATGTGAGAGCCACGGTTCTCTTCCACTCTCCAAGGGGCGAGGTGCCCCCTCTCAGCAGCAGTCCTAGGAAGAAGACAGCTTCATCCTTAGTGCTCCACAGCCCACTCCACGGGGGTGACTCACTGGATTTTCCAACCACATGGTGCACTTGGTCCACTGAGATGACAAAAGCTACCTCATTATAACACAGGGGAATCTCAAGGGTTCAAGGGCAGGAAATCTATTTCCAGGTAGGTGAATTACAGGGACAGTAACATTAGTGAGCTCTTTAACTTGACTGCTATACCAAAAATATATATAACTCATTTCAAAAGTCCGCCCTGTTTTACCCACTTTCTACCCTGAATTAGATTCTGAGGGCTGCCATGACAAGTGCCACAGACTGGGCCACTTAAGCAACAGAGATGAATTTTCTCACAATTCTGGAGGCTAGAAATCTGGGATTAAGATGTTCGCAAGAGTGGGCCCTGGCTGGTGTGGCTCAGTGGACTGAGCGCCGGCCTGTGAACCAAAGGGTCACGAGTTTGATTCCCAGTTAGGGCACATGCCTGAGTTGCAGGCCAGGTCTCTGGTAGGGGATGCACAAGAGGAAACCACACATTGATGTTTCTCTCCCTCTCTTTCTCCCTCCCTTCCCCTCTCTCTAAAAATAGATAAATAAAATCTTAAAAGAAAAAAAAAAAAGATGTTGGCAGGAATGATTTCTTCTGAGGCCCTTCCCCTCGGCTCATAGATGGCCATCTTTTCCTTGTGTCTTCATATAATCTTTCCTCTGTGGCATGACTATGTCCTGATCTCCTCTTATAAGGACATCGGTCATGTCCCCTCACTTTAATTTAATTACCTCTTTAAAGATGCTGTCTCCAAATACAGCTGCTTTCTGAGGTACTGGGGGTTAAGACTTCAACATGTGAATTGGGGGTGGGGGTACACAATTAAGCCCGTAACACCACCGAACTTACCTAGCAGCCCCACCCTAGCCACCCTCACATGGTGATACACACAAAGCGCTCGTACTCTGTTCTCACCCCCTGGTGCTTAAAGGAACCTGATCCTGCTTGGTCTGTTATCTACTCAAACCATAATAAGTGATAAAAGATAAAAGACATGAAGGGATACACACACACACACACACACATGCACACACCCTTTGTGACAAATGTTCCACGAGCAAATTCATGATCAAAGTGCAGACTTTGATCATGGAACTGAGCCATCTGGGGATTGAATTGGGGACCTTGTTAGCAGGATTTGCTAACTACCCACAAATGGAAAGGAAGCATATTGCAAAATAATCACACTGGGTCAGGGTATTCCTCTTGGCCCACTTATCTAGGGACGCCAACCATATTGCACTGGACCAGCAATAACCAATACCTAAATTAAATGGTTCAAAGTGCATGAACTAGATCAATAATGCACATGCATTTTATCTGAAAGAACCATAAGCATTTAATTATCACAAACAGCAAAAGAAAAAGCTTCTCAAGACTATGCCAACAAAGAGGCAGACACCGCTCTGCATTTTGAACAGGTTTCTAAATCACAAAGGGCAGTAAATCATGTTACTTATCATTTAAAAATAACTAGGTTTTAAGAAATGAAATTAGACAAGTGATTAATGCGTCAACTTCAGCCAGAGTTCCTTTGATAGTTGGAAGAAAATAAAAGCCAGCCAAGAAATAAACATTTCAAATTCAGGTGCTTTGCAATCTGTGCTCCAAATGTTTCCCTGAGCGCATAAGGAGGTGCTTGCTCTGCATACACAGCAGCCAGATTGCTGGCTCGAGTCAATTATCTTCAAAATAAGAGCACTGGCATGAAGCAGGAGAAGCCACAGTCGATATGGTCAAAAGTCCACTTCACAGAAACAGTCTTGATAGGCAGGGGGATGCCGCTGGCTAAAGGAGAGGGGGGTGCCGGGTGCTGCTGAGAGATGCTGCAGGCTGGCTTTTTTTCCTTACGATTTCCATTTATACCGGGGATCCAAAGATGGGGTAGGATCTTCCATATAGAAATTGAAAGGTGACTAGGACAGAGCAAGAAAAAAATGTAGGTGATGGGACAATGTGTGCAAACAGAGGGAGACATGCATGGGAGGTTAAGGCAGACACACTAGGAGCCCGAAGGAGTCACTAAGGGCTCACACTGTGTGAGTCCAAACCCCAGCCCAGCCACATACTGACTCTGTGACCTTGGGCACTTTAACTCTCTGTGCTTCAGTTTTTCCATCTGCAAAATGGAAACGACATCAGCAGAACCTACCTTACTGGGCTATTATGAGAACTGACTTAACACATGTAAAGCACTAAGATTCTATAGAATTACAGATGAGCTGTAGATGTGTAAACTCCTCCTATTAATGCATGGCTTTTTTATTTTGTAAAACAAGATCCCCCCAAAAGCTTTTTAATCATAATGTATGTATTCCAAGGCCAGGGCTAGGGCGGGATGAATGAGTCAGAAGAACAACAGAATTCACGTCAGGTGCAAAAGTAAGAGGTGTGCCAAAAAACTCAGTAATCAAGATAAATAATATTTCAATGTAAGGTTCTAAAACTCAAAGCAATGCAAAAAATCCATGATGAACCAAATGTGGGAACCGAAATAAACACGAAGTCAGCATTGCCGAGTTTTCCTTTTACCTCAGGCTTCAGCATAGGGCGTGTTCATTTATAAAATAGTAAAATATTTGGAAGGTTATACCCCACACCTTTTCTATGGAGTGAGAAATTACATAGAATTTCACTCTCTGTTGTACATTTCTGCATAGTGTTCATGGTTTACCATGGGAATATAGAGAATAAAATGAATGAGGATTCTAAAATTTTCATTTCTTAATGAAACCTTGAGAGAAAGACACGGGGTGATACTAAAGCACATCTAGGCAGTCAACGGATCAAAAATGAGGCCACCCAGTCCCAGAGACACCTCTGCACACTGTCCCCTGCACTGCAGAGCTGGCTCCTTTGTTCCTTAAACCTACAAAAAGGAAAAACAGAGAAAAAATCAGGAATATAAGAAATGAAAGTCACCTAATCTACCTGAGCCTCCTTTACCACCTTTGTAAAAGAAAGGGATTAGCAGACACCTCCCCTAGTTGCACCTTTCTAGGTTCTAACCAGCGGCTCCCTTGGGGTGAGTGAGGATTCTCCCATTGTCCTGTTTCCAAGGAGGCCCAGGCCTTGGACCCCTGTCTTGCTCATGGTCACCATGCGCCAAAGCCTGGTAGCTAGACAGCTCCACAGAGTCCCTGTGTGTGAACTATCGGTAGAGGCTGGAATGAACTTGTGCTTCTACATCTGAAGACCTGGAAATGGAGCCTGGTTCCACACATACCCCAGCAGCCAGACTTTGTGATTGTTTCTTAACCTCTCATTCTGTTTCCTTGTCGGTAAAGGGGATATAATAATAGTCAGATCCTAGGGTGGCTGTGAAGATAAAGTGAGAGAATTCATGTAAGGCATTCAGTACATGGTATGCCCTCAGTAAATGTAATATTCTCCCTTCTCCTTTCCCTCTGGGGCACTACTGTTCAAATGTTCCAATTCAAAGGACTCTTTGCTATGAGATGGAGCTAGTAGCTTGACAATACCCAGCAGCACGTGATGACAAAATGATCGAGATTTCACTTTGAAAAAAGGTACATTGTTCTTCCTTTGCAGTAGAGTTCCCTCTTAATTACATTTCCTTTGAACCAAAGTTAAAATTCTTTGACATTTAATGAACACACTGATGATCTGAGAAGGTGGTCCAGGAGACTGCTGGTAACGGAAGGTGGGCGTGATTCATAATATACTATGTTCAATCCCTAAATCAGATCGATGAAATGTAGATAATCAGAAGTTTGTTTTGGTTTTTTTTTTTTTTTTGGACTATTTCCAGTGAAGAGAAAGCAGAACACCTTCATACACAGGTTAACCTTCAAGAAAAGTTTATAAATCAAAACTACCAGAGAAACGGGGGTAAGACCATAGGTTATGAAACTTCACAGAGGGTTATTCAAAGACCATCAATACAGCACACTGGAAACAAGATGAAGGTCACTGTAAACCAGGAAATCTCTCCACATACATGCTGCCCACTTCCCCTCAATTTTCTTCTTGCTCCTTTTTTTAGAATAATTTTAATGATATTTATAAAGTGCTTCCATTAAAAAAGTAAAGACAAAGGTTAAAATAACCCTACTATCTATGTAGCCCTTGCTGACATTTGAGTAATAACATAACAAAGCAATGCTCCCACATGATGAGAAAATTAAATATAGAAAGGTAAAATGGAAGTGGACCCTCAACACTCCTGCCTCCTCCAGTTTTTCACCCCAAAAGTAAGTTTGTTTAAGAGATCCTTGGAGAGCTTCTTAGATGATTTTCAATGCATGCACCAACCTCTATGTAGCTTTTAAAATTATACGTAAAAGATTCTTGTCACAAGGTTATCAAGGTTATCCATCTTTCTTTTTCACCTCCCCAAATTCACGTGTGCAAACCCTAACCCCTACCCAGACGCTCAGAATGTGACTATATTGGAGAGAGGGTGGTCACATGGGAGATTAGGTCAGGAAGAGGCTGTGAGGGTGGGCCTTAATCCAATCTGACTGGTGTCCTTATAAGAAGATGAAATTTAAACACACAAAGGACACCAGGGGCACACATGCACAGAGGAACAACCCTGGGAGGAGGCAAAAAGAGGGTGGCCATCTGCAGGCCATGGAGAGAAGACTCAGATGAACGGACCCTGTCGGCACCTTGATCTTGGACTTCCGACCTCTGGAACTCTGAAAAAATACATTTCTGTTGTTTAAGGCTCCCAGTCCACAGTACTTTGTGTGGCAGCCCTAGCAGACTAACACAACACATCAGCACACGTTAGCGACATATCCACACCAGCAGTCATGGATCCGCACCCCATCAACTTACCGCAATTTCTTTAAACACGCCCTGCGGGTACCCAGACCCCAGGTTTTTGGTAGGCCACATGATGCTGCCATGAGTGTCTGGCCCTGCTAACCTCAGCTTAACTTTTTAAGTCTGTCTATACAATGAATTCCCAGAAGTGGAATTGCTTACTCAAAGTATGAATGCGCACATATTTAATTTTGATAGCTGTTGTCAAAATGCCCTTCAGAAGTTCCCACTTCCATCAAAAGTGTGTAAAAATGCCATTTCCCCCCCACTCATACCAACACTAGCTGTACCAGGTTTTTAAATTTTTATCAATCCAATAGCTAAAAATCAGGGTGTTGTTCTAGTTCCTATGAAAAAGTCTGAGCATCTTAGAGAATTGCCAAGGGCACGGGTTCAGGGGCCAGCCCCTGGGCTTCAATTCTGGCGCTGCCATTTCCCAGCATGTGACCCTGGCTATGTTGCCTAACTTCTCCGTGTATCAGGCTCCTCTTCCATCAAATGAGATAATGATGGAAACTACCTTGCCACAGAGCTTTTATAAGAACTCCATGCATGAACAGATATCAAGTGATAGAATAATACTTGAACACAGTAAGCTCTAAATTCATGCTACTTATTACCGTTGTTTTAAAAAATACATGTTTACTGACTGTATTGATCTTTTTGTGAACGCCCTGTGTTATGAACTGAATTTTCATGTTCCCCAAAACTCATATGTTGAAGCTCTAATCCCCAGTGGGGCTGAATTTGAGATGAGGCAGCTAAGGAAGTAGTAATTCAGGTTAAATGATGTCACAGGGGTGGGGCTCTGATCTGATAGGATTAGTGCACTTAAAAGAAGAGACAGCAGAAGATCTTTCTGGCTGTTCACACAAAGATGATGTCAGGTAAGCACACAGAGAGATGGCAGCAACATACAAGCCAAGAGGAGAGGCCTCAGAATTCAACCAACCTTGCTGGCACCTTGGTCTTGAACTTCCCAGCCTTCTGAACTGTGATGAGTAAATTTCCATTGTTCTTGTTACCTACTAGTCTGTGGTAGCTTTTTTATAGCAGCCCAAACAGACCAGTACACCTGTTTTTATCTTTTACCCATATTTCTATTCAGTTAGTCACTTCCTTATTGGTTTATATGAGTTTCCCTCATCCATGCTGCTTTAACTTGATTCATAAGGACAGATGTGCTGACGTAAGGACCTCGGTTGAGAAATGAGAGCATATCGTATTGCTTCTACTCAGGTCTCCCCACCAGGAGCTGGGGTAGATGCAGCCGAGAAGGGCAGCTGCAACCACTGTAGGCTGAGAATGGGAATCAGGCAATGACTGAAGTGAAATTTTGAGGCTCACCAGTCCAGACGTAAGGAAGCACGTGTGAATTCCGATCCTCAACATCAACACAAGACACAAGGGTGGCATTCCCCAGGCTCCTCCAAAGACTAAGAACAAGCACCAGGACAATTTCCCTGCACTCGGAATGTTTTTGCGCATCTCCCTCCATTTCAGAAAAATGTGTAAGGCATCAGCTACTTCCGACCTGGTTCATTTCCACATTAGACTTTTGGTACTGAAATGTACTTTTTGAAATTTAAACCCAAAACTGTAATTTAACACAGAACAATTCTAAGTTAACAGAAGCCAAAAGATTTACTTTTTGCTTCCACAAGAAATATACACGCTGGACCCACACTTTTGGATAGGATATCCAAACTAAGGAGCTGTCAATGAGAGATTGCCCAAGCATATAAGCTTTAGAACTGGAAAGTATGGGGAAGTTGGGAGACCAGACAAATAAAAGCTGCACTATATTTGACAGACAGCTCCATTTGACTGGCACTTTGGACTCCCAAGGTAAAGTGATAAAGTGTTTTGGTGGAAGCGTAAACTTGAGTTGAAGTACCATAAATTCAAAACTCAGGCCTGCCACTTAACTAGATGGATGATCTTGACCAGGATATTTACCCTCTAGAATTCAGTTTGTCCAGCTATAAAATAAGGATGATATTATGACTCAATGATTGGGTTGTAAAGATTCTCTAGGCGAACCACCAGAAAGCACTCAGCTCCATGCCTGAAATCTGCTAAAAGTTTTGCCAATCACTATCTCTAAGATTTTCTCTTGGTACCTGGACCTTTTTATTTCTAAGTTTTGGGATCTGTCCAATCCAGTTCCACATTCATCAAGCTACTATTAAGGGATTATGGAATTCTAAGGGTCCAATACCACCCATACAAGGAATGAGAGGGAAGAATAAGACCCTCAAGAAACTTCCACCCTCATGAAGGGGGCCCCATGGGTACATATGAAACAGTTAGTGAGCAATACAAGGCAGTGAAAACCAGTACTTCAGACCATAAATGCCACTGGTGCTTGAGCCTCGAGGTGTTGGGAAGGAGAGCACTTTTCAATGATCAAGGTGAACGTCAGTCACCAGATGGGTGTGCTAACAGGGCTGTGATGGTGGCCAGCTGCTTCACTGACTCTAATTCTCCATCCTTACTGACCACGAAGCACTTCTTCCTCACAGAGTGCCCCAGGCACAGTGTGGACTCAGCCCAGTCAGGTCCCCTCAAGTTTTCTTTTGTAGGTGGCCTGGAAGGAGGGTGAACATTTTCTTTCCTCTGAAGTACTTCCTATATACCTTTCCTGTGGAGGGACCACATGGTGTCATTCACTGTTCTATGAATGTCTCTCCAACCAGTGACAAGTCTCCCAGGGGCTCAGAAGTCCTGGGCTCCCACTAACAGTAACCTCCATAACTATGCAACTCAGTAATACACGAATGGATGAATGGAGCTCATAGGTTCTCATGTATCTTATGTCAGAGAGTGGGGCAGGTAGAAATAGGGTAAAACGAGAAATACAACTCAAAACACCTGCTTGTGCGAAAACTTAGACACCCCTTACCCGGAGTCCATTACCACGAGACTTCGTCACATCCTATACTCTGCTTTCTCCATTGCTCCAGTTCCACGCGATCAAGTTTCAAGCAGCGAACGAGCGTCCCATTGGAAAACATGGCAGCCTGTTTTCAGAGAAAGCGGCAGCAGGCAGAGGCAGGGTCTCGTTTTCATGACTGCCCAGCAAGCTGCTCCCAAACTGAGTGGTTTAACATGACAATGTCCCCTCCCTCACGCTTCTGTGGCTTGACTGGCCACAGTGGGGCAGGTCTCGCATGGAGGCTCCTGTGCAGACACAGCCAGAGGAGAGCCCAGCTGGGGCTGGCCAGACTCCATGGGCTGCCTCTCCTAGATGGGTCCCTCACTCAGGTGCCTGCACCTGCCTCCTGAGCCCCTTGGTCTCCCCAGGGCCTCTCTTCCATGTGGTTGGTGTCTCATCCTCCAGAGCCTCCCACGTGACTTGAGTTTCTCACAACTTGGTAGCTTCAGGGGAGGCTCTCTCTCCATGGCAGCTGCCCTCCAAAGGCTGGAAGTGGAGGCTTCCAGGCCAGGCAGGGGCTTTGGAAGGGACAGTGTCACGTCTGCCACAGTCCATTGGTCAAAGCACGAATGAGACTCAAAAAAGTACAGAAATAGACTCCACCTTCTGATGCCAGCATGGCAAGTTCACATTTTGGCAAGTTCACACGTGGGACAAAGACGTGGCTGCAGCCAACTTTGGAATACACAGTCTGCCAACGTTCGTTGTTGTGTTGTCGCCATTGAAGCTGTTGTTCTTCTGGAGAGTCACTGCTTAGCCGAAGGAATGTGAGAGAATGCAGAAAACACCTCAAGCCCTAAATCCCACCACCATCACATCTGATGGCTGAACTGGAAGTGAGATGGAGGTGGTCCCTGAGATGAAGATTCTCCCATGGGTCCCCAGTGCTCCTAACCAGGGCCCTTCACTAGCTGATGAAGCCCCTCAGCGTAAATCAGACAAAGGTGCCCTTTCTTCCAGGCAGATGCTCAGCCTGGGATGGTAGTACAAGGTGCCTCGGCCCATGGCCTCTGCAGGGCGTACCTGTATGTGCCACGCATCTAAGTAGAGGCAAATGAAGAACATGGAAGCTCCGTTGGCATGAAGGTAGCGAAGGACTCACTGATAGTCAGCATCCCTTCCTGCCAGCATCACGTGCTACACGTAGTAGGCCCACAGCGAAAAGCCGATGATGCTGGGAGCGGGGAAGCAAGAACTAGCTATGCTTTCCTTTCCATGTGACAGTTTCCGGAGGGGACAGAGACAGTAACTGGATCAGAAGAGAGGATCCCCAAGTCTCTGGGCTCCCACACAGGCAGCTGAAAGCCATACCCCACGAGGTCTCGAGGTGACAGTGAGGAGGGAGGACAGTGCATTTGCAACTGAACAGAACGCAGTTCAAACGCAGCCCAGAAACTGAAGCTAGTGGCAACTAGCTAATCTAGGAAAATAAAAGTAGAAAGGACTGTGTTATTTATAACTGTAGCGAGGCAAGTCAGCCAAGAAAATATTGTCTAAAGCATGACCAAAGAACGTAATTTTTCAGAGACATGGTTACTTTTTCAGAAACATATAATTCACCAGGGTGATTTTAAAACACTGCCCTTTGCAGCTGTAAATTGCCGTTTGTGGGTGTTTGACTTATCTGCCGGCTTATTAAATCAGACCTTTTTTCCCCCTTTCCAAGCTACAGCTATCAGTCTGTGATTAAACTCTGGCAGGGTGTTAGCTCTGTCTTCCCGGTGGCTCAGAAAGCTAACCAGCTGCAAGCAGAAATTTTTAGAAGTTGCATGACTTTAAAATTCCTTTTTGTATAAACAGAAAAATAAATCTTTTATATATATAAATTTTCCCTCTGCTCTGGTTATCAAAAGCTCGTACAACTGTTCACTCGCCGTGCCACAGCAGCCTCTATTTAAGCTCTTCCAGAGCCAGAAATGTGCTTTCCGTGAAACCCATAAAGTATCGCTTTGCATCAGGTGAAGCAAAACCAGAATCCCCAAAACCTTGTGGATTTGGAAATGTACCAAATCCCTTCACTCTACCCTCCCAGTATTTCTAGGTATGTAAAATATAAATATTTTATTTTATAGTTTATATAGGGTGTTTTATAGACCAGAGAAATCAGAACACCCTTAATGTGACACCATAAACCCACCATGCTCTAACATCTCTGGGCTGTACTCTTCCCCTAATTCCTCTTATCAGGGATTAAAGGGCCTCTCCTACTCGCATGAAAGCTTTTGGCATTCCTCACAGAATAACCCGGAGAGAACTGGGTCCTGAGAGTGGGTACGTGGAAGTGAAGAGCAAGTTTGAGAGCCCTCCCCCTCTATACTTGTGGACTTCATCTCAAGAAGTTGGCATAGAAGACAGCCGGCTGCTCTTAGGCTCATAGGAGCACGAGCCGAAACCCAGCACATGCCAGGCAAGCTCCTTCCACGTTTACCTGTCCGTCATTCTCACCTCCGTGAGGTGGGCACTGACAGGAATAGCAGCATTAACAGCAAATGTTCACGCAGTGCTTACCATGTGCCAGGCACTGTCCTAAGAACGTCTTGTGTGTCAGCTTATGTAACCTCACAGCCACCCAGACAGGTGGATATGTGAAGTGTTATCGCCACTGGATGAGCAAACAGAGGCACAAAGAGATGAACACACTGGCTCAGATTCCGAGATAGTGAGTGATGGAGGCTGACTCTGGAGTCAGTGATTTTAAGATGTATGCTATCCATCCCGCAGA
The DNA here is from genome assembly GCA_007922815.1 of Macrotus californicus. NCBI lineage: Eukaryota > Metazoa > Chordata > Mammalia > Chiroptera > Phyllostomidae > Macrotus > Macrotus californicus. The sequence goes on along the minus strand of VMDR010008452.1, from coordinate 1,385 downwards.
TGAGGGAGCGAGGCACAGGAGGACAATGTGACCGATGCTCATAAACCTCATAAGTGATCAAATGGGATTGATTCCACACCAGGTCTACTTGTCCCCAGAGCCCCAGTCTTGTGACCATCAGATTGACAGAGGCTGGGTCACGGAGGACCGCACCAACGGAGCTCAGAATGCCAACAACCAGACACGTCCGTGATGCCGTCCTAGATGGACCAGCCCCTGGCTGGCCGGCCTGCTCCACTGACCTTGACAGAGCCCAGCAAAGATCAACGGCCCTTGCCCAAACCAGGGGGGCCGCCCTGAAACCCACAGAACCATGAACTAAATAAAAGGTGGCTGTTTTAAGCCACTGAGTTTTGGGGCTGGCCTGTTGCTAAGCAAAAGCGAAATGGTGGTACAGTGCTAGACACGATCGGGGTGGCACAAAAAAAATAAATAAAACATTACCTTTGCTCACTTCGGTCCACCCTAGCTCATCCAGTGGTAAGTGATTAATTTTGAGGTAGGGTGGGCTAAAGTGAGTTCTCCAGAGAGGCACTAGCGTCTGCTGCGGGGGCATGGAGGATCACGGGGCTCTCTTGGCCCAGGGATGGACAGGTGCTGGTGCAGAAGAGCATGTGCTCAGGGGCTAGAGGCACAGGTACAAGGTCATAAGGCAGAGGCTGGGAAAAGGGGAGCCTTCAGGTGGTAAGAACATCCAGTTTAAAAACCCAGAAAAGTAGAAATAGTGAGTAATCTGGGATGTTGAGGATTACCTTGGGCACACTCAGATAATCCAGGACAATCTCCTCATCTTAAAACCCTTACAAAGTTCCTTTTGCAGTGTAATATAATCTCTTTATACTCTTTCTTAAAATGTTGGGGATTCCAATTTTTGAAAATATATTAGATAAATAAATAAATAAATAAATAAATCTAATTATTTCCCAAAGGCCCCTCCTCCAAATGCTATCACATTGGAGGTTAAGCCTTCAAGACATGAATTGTGAAGAGACACATTCAGCCCACAGCACCTGGCCCTATTCTTATTGTTCTGTTGGAACTGAGGTCAGGAAAACTGGTAAAATACTAATGCCCCAGCAACGCAGAGTAAAATTTAAGAGGAGTTCACAGAAAAATAAAAAGCCGTTTGAGAGCCCGTAGAAAGAAAAACAATATTAATTTTGCAGAAATTTATATCTATACTCTCGCGGATGAGCTCGGGATGCATCTAGGATTCAGTGAAAAAGATCAAAGGGATTAAGAGATATGGAGGACCAGGGGAGGAAAAAAAAAGTAATTGATGTCCCAGGAGTGAACAGAAAGAGAATTCAAATGCAGTGTAATACTAATAACACTTCCCTGATATGGAGAAAGGCCTGAATTTGAATACCAAAATGACCTGTGAC
>VMDR010008451.1:0-36583 GCA_007922815.1 Macrotus californicus | reverse complement strand
TAGTATGGATGGAACCCAGGATTTTATTCTTAATAATCTTTGTTCATATATTATCTTGATACAAAGACCTTAATATGGATGGAACCCCAGATCCTATTCTTAGAACAATACTGAGCATTTTTTTAAAATTGAGATACCAGAATAGTTAATTTTTGTCTTCTGTTATTTTTTAAAAAAACATTTTTTATCATTTTTCTAGATAGTGTGAAAAAAACATATATTAACCTCTGAAGTCATCCTGTGTGTTTTTATAAAACGTAATCACCCTCCTGGCTCTACCAGGTTGGCTGAAATCGGTGAGCCACTTTTATCGTTAACAAAACCCTGCCAGATGCCACAATTTCAGTCTTTGAAAGAATGTGGAACACTGTGATTTTAAAAAAAAAAACTATAAATGAAATAACTTCTCAAATACCCATCATGTTCTTAGTAGTTTTAAATTGCTCTAATAATTAAATTGCATTACATTTGAATGTACAAATTCAGATCACAATTGTCTTTCCCAGGTGTACATTAAAGAAATTACTTTTTCATTTTTGTTTATGGATGAACGTGATGCATCCATCTGTTAATTGAAATGTGAGGATTAAAATTATGAAACGTTAGCTCAGATTGGCGAAGCTAAAATTGCTTTGCTTCGCTTCTTGGGTGAGTGAATTCTAGTCATCAACTTTTTGGCGCAAGCCGTAGAAAGCTTAAGATACCTAGGAAGCGACGGGTGATACCCTGACGGTGGGCTTCACCCTATTCAGCAGGTCCCCGTTGGCCACATGCTTCCTAACTGGTGTGAGATCAGAGGTTGAGAATGGGGGGGTGGAAATAATATTTATTCTTCTGTTACAGTGTGTGTCCCTGCCTTCTGTCTGCTGACAGTCTTGTGAGGGAGAAGGGCTGGGCTTTTTCTTTTAAGCCATAGTTGCTTCCCCTTTTAGCTTCCCATTTTGTAACTTTGAGTTATACATGACAGTCTCTTCCAAGTGTCCGTGAACTACATACAGCTCTCAGGCCAGATTCAGCTTACTGCTCACTTTTTGTAAAGAAAGTTTTAACACAGCACTGCCCTTGCAGGGTAGCTCAGTTGGTTAAGAGTGCCATCCCGATACGCCAAGGTTGAGGGTTCAGTCCCCCATCAGGGCACATACAAGAATCAGCCAGTGAATGCACAAATAAGAACAGCAAATTGATGTTTCTCTCCCTTTCCCTTTCTCTCAAAATCAATCTAAAAAGTTACACGGTACTGTGTAAACAAACACAAATGAGTGCGTGTAAAACAAGGGAAATCTGAATAAATTCTGTACATTGCACCAGCACCAATTTCCTGGTCATGATATTGTATTATAGTACTACCACTGGGGGAACTGGGGGAAGCACACCCAAAATCCCCCTGTGTATTACATACATACATATATGTGACATATATTAATATATATATTTTAATATATTATATATTTTACTCTTGTGAATCAGTAAGTATTTCAAAATAAAAAATTAAATTAAAAAACAACAGCTTTATCGGGACACGGTCATACCCACCTGTTTACAGACTGTCTGTGGCAGCTTTCACCCTCCAGTGGTGCAGTGAATAGTTGTGACAGTTGCAGCAACGGCCACATGGCCCACAACGTGACAAATATTTAGTATCTGGTCCTTTACAGAAAAAACGTGCAGACCTCTGACCTCTGCCAGTGAAGGCTGTTTCCGACGCCGAGCACCTTCGGTCAGTCAGCCAGCATTTATTAAGCACCTTCTCTGCTGTCAGGCTCAGTGGGGGCACTCTACACTCCACATGCGACGTGGGCAAAACAGGAACACGGTGTTGTATGTGGCCATATTACGTGTGACGGAAGGAAGGTGTAAGTTGGGCCAAAAATGCATTTAGAGAATAAGAGGCATCCAAGGCATGAATTTGAGGATTCAAGCAGCATGTGAAAATGGCACTTATAAGAGAGATCACTGCGGGAGAAGAGCAGCGACTCAGAAACAGAAGGGTATGTGTCATGGGTGGAGTGAAAAGGCGGGGCAGAGGACAAATAGTAAACCGTGGGAGCGCACAACTAGAGGTCATCCAACGCAGTGCCTTCACTCTACGTCCGCTGCCCTCACTTTATACTTTATACTTTGTACTTTGTACGCACTTCTGCACAGTGATGATGGTAGCGAAGTAACAGCAACCATTTGCACTGTGTGCCAGCTGCTCTTACATATATTCGCTTTTTAATCCTCACAACAGCCCTATGAGGTAGGTAATATTCCCATTTTACAGATGAAGAAATCAAAGGATAGAGAAATTAAGTGACTTAGCCATCAGACTTCAGAAGCTAAACTCTTTACTGCTGTGCCTTTCACTCTGTCTCTAAATAACCTGTGTTGCTCCGAACCTGAAGTATGATCTTCACAGGGGCAAAATTTATTCTGCCCATTCTGCGTCCAGTCCCCCATACAGTGCTCAACGAATGAATTCATAAATACTGCATTTCAAGTATGACTCTCACTAATTATAAGCAAACCATTTTTTCATATTAAGTACCTTACTTTCATTATAGGGCATAGAAGACCCCCAAATTACTCAGCTACAGATAGCTAGGGTTCTCAAGTATTGAAAAGAAAAGAAACCAATTCCCAGTCAGGGCACATGCCTGGGTTGCAGGCCAGGTCCCTGGTGAGGGGCCCCCAAGAGGCAACCACACATTGATGTTTCTCTCCCCCTCTTTCTCCCTCCTTTCCCCTCTCTCTAAAAATAGATAAAATCTTTTAAAAAGAAAAAAGAAACCAAAGGAACAGTCCTGCATGTGCAGATTACTTCATTCTTCTATAACCTGAAGTCTAAGATACAAGAAAATGATAATTAGAAAAATGACAGGGAGGCTCTTCTAAGATACTGAAGCATTAAAAATAATCATAATAACAACTTATGGGCACATTAAGCAGTGACCATGTAGGAGACTTGGAAAGTCACTGACTGGTGAGGGGACTGAGACCCAGAGGGTGGAGTGGAGTGTTCAAGGGCACACCGCCCTTTAGAGGCAGCTGCCTGGCTTCTAGACATTTCAGTTCAAAGAGGAAAGAGTTTCCAACTCCACTCTGAAATGACTTCGTTCAGGAGGATTACAAAAGAGATCCAGAAGGCTTTGGGGGTTTTTATTAAATTAAACCACTTCTCATAAATTCTAATTACTAAAAATGTTACTCTATGTTGAAGATAGAAGTTCCTAAAATTTTAACCCACTCTTTAGTCACTGCGATTTGCTTATTGTAATTTTGAAATCACACATAAAAGTTTGACATTTTTATGAATAACTGAAGTTTTGAAAAAAATGTTACCCATATATGTGTTTCTTGGGATCAGAAAGTCAATCTAAATGGCTTTTTTAATCTCCTGAACAACTTTTTCTACCCAGGCTATTTCTGTCCTTGGAAATGACCTTCACCTGAATAAAACCTCCTGTGCACATCGCGTACTCCAGCTCGACTGGCAGTGCACACGCAGTCACAGTAATGGCGGAGGTGATTGTTGGAGGAGGCTCATATTACTCGGCTTCCCATGTGACATGTGCCGAATCCAGCACATCACGTGGACCCATTTAATCTTCACACAAACCCATGAGGAACACACGTTATTCTGTTTTGCAGATGAGGAAACCAGAGGTGGAGTCACCCAAAGCAGCCCAGGGTCTGAGCTGGCGAGTACTGAGAGTCGAGATTTAATTAGACAACAGTTTCTAGTTTCCTGTATTAGAGGTTAGGTTATTTGGACCAAGTCTTCTGCTGCAAATGCTAGTTCAGATAATTTTTAAATGATTTCAAATGTACTGAAGAGCTGAGAAGATGATGGGGAACTCTCAGGACAATTTTCAGAGGGAATCCTGCAACAGAGGAGAAAGCAGAGTATTGGAGCACCAAAGCTACTTTTCCTGGGGGCATTCTCCTGTACCACAGCTGTGCCCTGATGCAGAGGGTCTTTCCGATGTCAGACTGGAAGCCTGGAGAACTTGCCCTTGGTGTGAGAGCAAACCAGAGCTAAAGTTGCCTCTCCTCTCCCAGTCCCAGCAAACAGAAGAGAAGGCTTCTTGGAAGTAGAAAAGTGGGCCAAAAAGGGAAGGGGGAAAGTTGTAGCCATAGACTAGCTCTGGCATGGATTTGCACCTTGGGTATTTGTACACGTGACCTGAGCTGGAAATGGAGCATGTGCCATGCTTAGAACTTGGTTTGAGGCGGGCATACCCATCTTGGGCCTCAGAGAACCTCTCCAACATTTTTTTTCAAGAGCAAACTCTAGCAATTAGTCAAAGGAAACCAGGCACACTAGGGAACAAAGCAACATGAAGAGGAACCAGCAGGAGCAGCAGACAGCAGAAACAGCTGCACGCCGACTTGAGACCACAAGTTAAAAGTGACATAGTAGAGCCACTAGACTAAAATTTAAAACTCACTGTTTGGTAGCACACTGGACACAGCAGAAGAGAGAATTAGTGAACTGAAAGACAGACTGTGTCACAGCAGTCTGACTTCAGACCCTTGTTTAGCCAGTTGCCCTGTTACCCACACAGGGATCTTTTCAGTCTAAAAAAAAAAAATCCCCATAGTTTGATAACATATTTTGATTTCATACTAACTTTCATATTTTTCTGAGTAGCTTAATGAAACAGAAATTCCTGTATCAGAAGAGATGAGGGATGTGCCTTGTTATCTTCCTGCTTTAGGCAAATAAACCCTAGGGCATTGTGCTGTAGACGGAGACAGCTGTGGAATGACTTAACTAAATACGAGTCAGGGGTAAATGCCAGGTCACAAGGTAGCTGTACAGAGTGTGTGCGTGCGCCGGCTCGGAGCCACCGCCCTTTAAGACCCTCTGTAGACTCTGCTTTTTGCCTCATCGCCACTCCTTTCTATTACTGGTAAGAACAGGCCAGAGTTTTTTCGCCCAGACACCTAACCTTCAGTGCAGAGGCCCTTCAGGTGAGAGTTGTGTTTTCCCTATTATTTAGCTTTCCATGTCAGAAAGTAACCCAGCTTTAGCTTGCTAACTGCAAAGTGTCCATCACAGATCTTCTACCAGTAGTATCATACCTGGTGGTTGCGTTTGTTTTGCTTTAAAGAGGAGAGACAGAACAGGCCACCTTGGCCTCAGGTGTGAGAGAACAGCTTTGAATTGTCCAGCCTCAGGCCGCCACGTCCTGGCTTCATAAATCTAGACGTGCTGGAGCTTAACTTGTGGCTGTGTCAGACCCAGGGGCCTAAGTGCATTGCCCAGTCCCTACCCTCTGTATGAATTCTCCAGGGTAGACCCGAAGAGCTGGTCTTGCTGAGCACTGGCACTTGAGTACCACATCACAACAGTAATCTTGTTCTGTTAGCTTCTCGTAAGAGTGATGTCTGCACTGAGAGGGTGTCAGAATCGTGTCCTTAAGGAGCTAGTTCTCTTATTTTCCACCTGATATCTGTGACCATTATCACTTTTTTTTTAATTTAATTTTTCTATGCTTTATTTTCAGCTAACAGATTGCACTTGTTTGGTAGCTCAGTGAGCAAATCTTATGAATATATTTAATATTACTCTTGGTCCTGCCAAAATATTTTGTGTGTAGGCTCCACTTTTATTTATTTTGTCTGTACTCTGCCTGAAGTACTATATACTGAAAACTGTCAGCTAGTGGAGTGAAGGAAGGAAAGGCAAGGAAGAAGAGACAAGGAGAAAGGCCACATTTGGTTATTTCTTTAAGAATTCTAGAGGGTTTTAGGACTTCCGCGTTTGCCAGAAGTCCTTGATGGACAGGAATGGCAATACGAGGGGAGTTACATTAGCAGAGCACTGCGGGGAACATCCAGTAGTCATTAGCTCATACTTAAAACCAAATGTGCAGTAGGCATGTAATGCATGCCTTCAGTCAGCACACATTGGTCATGCACCAGCCATGTGCCAGGCATGACACCAGCTATGAGACGAATCAGACACTCTCTTTGCCTCGTAAGAGAAACTAGCAAATGGATGGTTACAACACAGTGTGAAAAATTAACATTAAAGTTATGAATAACTTTTTAATGAAGTGCAACGGCAGGAATTTGTAATGCTCTCTGAGGAGTAGAGGAAGTTTTCACCAAAGAAAGGTGGCCCTTGACTAGGGCCCATAAGAGAAACATTCACTAAGCAGAAAAGAGGAAGGTAGGTCATCGCCTCTGCAGGGAGCATGAAAATATTTAGTGACTGGAGCTGAGTGTACCAAAGAATCACCCAGAGAAATTATTTTTTAAAATGAAGATCCCCAGAGCCACCCAAGAGATTCTGATTCTGGAGGTTCATTTGTAATAAGCACCCCGGGCAGTTCTATGATGGCTAGTTGAAGACTGCATTTTGAGAAGTACCAACCAGATCCATACTAGTGTGTGGCTTTTCCGACTCCTAGTTCTGGGGCCACTTGCCACACTGGGAAGAACGCTGATACTGCAGTCAGACACTCCTCAGTGTGGCCCTGGCTATGTTCCTGCACAGCACTCTTAATGCCGATCCCTAGCGGTAGACTTTGGCAAGGCAGTTCCTTTACTAGGCCTCAGTTTTTGTATCTGTAAAATAAGATCAATATAAGTAACTTTGCAAGATTTTCCTGAAGTATAGAGTATGCAAAGTATCTAGCTCAGTGTCGGGCACATGTTGTAACAGGTGGGAATTAAGCGATAACTATTGCTCTCCTTATAGAGAAGCTGTAAATTAAACCTCTTTGTACCCCATTTTTCTCACCTGTTAAATGGGGATGATAATAGCGCCAATCTACATATTCATGAATTTGAGGTAAGGCATGCATGAAAAGCACTTAAAATGATGCCTAGCACATGGAAATTCTTCAATAAATACACAATGATATTCTTGGTATTGATGATGATGAAGATGATGGTATTACCCCTATAACTAGCTGCCCAGTTCCATATGAGTACATCCTAGAATCTATTGAACTAGCAAGAATTGGATAATGGGTTCATTCATATATGAACAAGAAACTTGAGAAATGATGGGCGTGGGGGATTAGAACACAAAGGAAAAGTGGTAGGGGATTGGAATGACCATGTCTATTAGCAGCTGGGAGAAATGGTCACATGATCCATGGCCCTTGGGAAGAATTATTCTTGGTAGAAAAGGGGTTTTACAAATTAAAGAAATAAATAAAGGAAGGGAAATAAGACAATCCATCTTCTACCTCAGGGCAGGGTTTTATGTAATTTTATGGAAAGTGGTCCCAGGAGAAGGCAGTAAGTACATTGAGGTAGCCTGGTAGGTGGGAGTGGGGAAGCAGTTACAAAGTTTTGGGTCCCCGCTAAGCCACCTCCCCAGGATGCAGGACTGTGCCAACTCACCTGAGAGCATCTGGCCCGCATATTCCACACCCCTGGCATAGCTCCTGCTGGTGAATGGTGGATGCCCACTCCCTCCATCTCCCGTGGAGCAGGCTGACCCCAACCCCTGTTACTCTTAAAGGACTTGCATGAGATCTGAAGGATGATGACTATGGGGGCTGCCAGAAACTCCAGGGACGGTACAAAGAATATAATGCTGTCCTGAGGGGTCCAAGAGATGTGGGTTATGATCCCAGCCCTGCCCTGGTTAGCTCTAACCGTAAGCAACCATTCCACCTCTATGAGACTTACTCATTTGTTCCTGTGGTCACTCAAAAGACCACTGTGAAGTACCCTACTGAATGCCAAATCCTGGAGGGCCAGAGAACAAGCAGGTGGCACCCACTCCAGTATGAAGTCATTCTGCTGAAGTCGAGACTGTGCATGTACTGATTTCCTAGACCAGGTAATTGCTACACACCTTGAACAGAGGACCTCCAGTCCCAAATGGACCTTTCAAACTGCTCATTCATATCAACAGACACTCTCATGCATTGAATAAAATGTTAAACAGGTGAATCTGGGCAAAGGAAATTTGATCTTTGCACTCATCTTAATTTTTCAACTTTCCTAAAATTTGAAAGTATTTCCAAATAAAGAGATTTTAAAAATTTAAAATGAAAGAATTTCTGGTGATCCACACCCATCTCTCAAAATGCAAATAAGTAATAAAAATAACATTGTGTAATTTGTCACTCCACAACTAAGACCCGGTACGTCTGGAGGGAGAGGACCTGGATTCAAGTCTTGGTTCATTCCCCAGCTTAGGACTTTGCCTCAGTGTCTTCACTAATCCGAATCTGCATTTTCTTCACCTGTAAAATAAAGATAAGGTTTTCCTCAAAGGGACTCTGTGAGGATTCAGTGACATTGTAATTATTTATAATCAATATGATTTCTATATATTATCTACATAATACACATTCCATATAAAATTACTTTGTTCTTCATAAAGTGCTATGCAGGTGTTGCCAGCCCCCTGCCGTAGCTGAGCTCATGTTAGTGCGTATGGTCCCTGGAGTAGCTTATATCAACTCATGGGCTCCCTTCTGTTTTCTTACAGCCTGAACGAATTTCAGGGGAGCAGTATGGAATCCATTCTGATGTATGGAGCTTAGGAATCTCTTTCATGGAGGTAGGTATTTTGTAAGTAGATGTTTCTATGTATATCTGTAGCAATACGAGGGGGGACCCCCAAAATGGAATTATCTTCTGGAAGGTGGGCCCCTTCCAGGTGAGTGTTCTAGGAACCCATCTGTATCAATGTACCAGCCGGCGTTGTTACGAGAGGCTGCTTTCAGCTTCATTTAATTTTTTTTGAAGACTCTTTCAAGGCATTTGCCCATTTCCTGATGGGTAATTTACAAGTGCATCTGCCCACACCATGCTGAGTGTTTAGCAGTTTCTGACCAAAAACAGCATGACCCCCGCACCCTATTCACCCAATCTCGCCTCTAGCTACTTTTTTTGTTTCCCTGGATGAAAAAATTAAAATTTCCAGTAATGTATACATGTGTGTCCACAGAGTTTAAAGCTGTAATTTTGATAACCTTGCAAGGCTTGTGAACGAACTATTCTAAAGTGCTATTTCTCACAGATCACCTGTATAAAAGTTAACCTAGAGTGCTTCTTAAAAATACAGCTTCCCAGACTCCATCCAAGACCAGTTAAGTTCATGTCTCTAAGAATCTGCATTATTAACATGTTCCACAAATCTGGAGACCCTGTGTTCTTAAGGAAAGAGTTCAGAAAAATTCTGTGATGGTAGCCTGGCTGGAATGCATATATAACTTCCCAAGGTGATTACTTTAAAGAGCACAGCCATACTCATTTGGATGTATAAGTTCTATATGGTTGTTTAGAGAGGAAAAAGCCACGTTGTTACAACATAGTCATATCGTATGTTGCGGGATGGGGTATGATCTGATCGGGGGCGGGGGGGGAGGATAACGGGTATGTATTTCACACAATTCAATGTCTTTACTCTTTGTAGCTATATTTAGAATGGACTTTGTCTCAGTGCGCTACCTGTAGCCCCACTGGAATTCTGCGAAGGTGTCCAAACCACGGCCCTTGAGCCTTAAGGAAATGCGTATAGTTTATATTAGAACACCTAGATCAGTGTGAATTACAGTGTGACAGTCTGCATGCTCATAAATGGTTCAAGAATTGTTTCTCACATACACTGACGCAGGTAAAGGAAGTCTTTGAAAAGTAGGAAGGACTGCTTAAATAAGATCATGGATAGGTCTGCGTTCATGCTTTTATCGCCTTTCTTTGGCCAAGTATTTTTCTATGATTTTCGTAATGCACGAATGCAGCTAAATTTGTAAGGAAATATCTTCAGATTCAATTCACCAACACTATGGAAAGAGAGCAAAAATGAAGTAGTCAGTGTTTATTAAACCATATTCTTCTACTTCTTCGTAAGACATCATCTAAGAGAATATTTGATATGTGTGCATCAGCTTATTGGTTAGCCATAATAGTGGACAGATCCTCAAAACTGAGTCTCCCAACAGAATACTGAAGGGATTGTTCCATTAGCCTGTTTGGGGGGAAACTAGTGCTTTTAATATGTGGGGCTCAGGCCTAGCTGCTGTTACATAACTTCCCTGTGCATGTGTGAAATCACTGTCACTGAATGTATTTAATGAATGACCAGATAGAGTGCAGCACATTTGTGACGTTGCATGGGTAGAGATAAGAATCCTAGATGAGGAGTGGAAGACCTAGATTGCACTTCCAGCTTTACGACTGGTTTTCTGGGGCCCTGTGCAAGCCTCACTTTGAGGCTGAGCTTCTTTATCTGTAAAGTAATGATCTCTAAGCCCCTTTCCAGACTAACGTTCGACGACTCTAAGCAGTCTGCTGTTGTCGCTCTTTAACCTGCTGCAGCAGCTGTAGAGCTGTGGGACCAGACCGTGGCACACCCTAACATGGCAGAGTCTGCAGAGGCACAGCCATGCTGTGAGGGAGCGCAAGTCATAGATTTAAGATGCAGAGCACGTACAAATGTTCACCATTCACTCCTTCCACAGTTATCTTTTCCTTCGTGTATTGAGGTTCTGCTATGCCTGCTGATAGGCAGTGTGGATACAGTAGTACACGGACACTCCAGACTTGATTCTCATGGAGCTGCATTTGGTGAGGGGTGGGGTGTGAAGAGAAAGACAGAAAACATTTGCTGTTCCACCGACCCATGGACTCACTGGTTGATTCTCATGTGTGCCCTGACCTGGGATCAAACCCACAACCTTTGCCTGTCGGGACAGTGCCCTAACCAACTGAGCTATCTGGTCAGGGCCTGTTTATCCTCACTTTTAAAAACAAGATTCCCTTCCTATGTTTGCATTCTGAAGAAAATAAACTTTCATTCATTCAGTAATTATTAGCAATAATTTTTAGCAATTATCATGTGCTAGGCCTTGGAGAGTGGCACACCCAACGCTGACAAAAGCCTGCCTCTGACAGAGAAAACAGACACTTAACACCCGGAACAGTGTGACAAGGCTGCAGGAACATGTGTCTGGAGGGCTCCGAGTCATAGATGGTGGGTAGGTGAAGTGCTTCTCAAAGGAGTTGACAGTTGAGTTGGGTTGGTCTTGCGGGGAGTTTGCCACTGGGAGAAAGAAGGAAAAGGTGGAGGAGCCCCTCCGCATCCCCCAGCACACTCTAAGGTGGATCTCTGTAAACCCTTTAGGAGAGATCACTTGTCAAAATATGCAAGGTCTCAGGTAGGCCATTTTACTGCCTATTTGTGTGAATGCCTTCCTCCAAGTATTCTAACTCAATCAGTTTATTCCTCAAGGGTGCTAGGGGTAAAGAAAAAATGGGATAAAACTATAGGAAACTGAACAAAGGAGTTTTCCTAAAATTACACAAGAATCAAATAGAGGCAAAATGGGAACTAGAGTTTTTTACCTCCACCTAGCAACCCCCAGCCCCCACCCCTGCAATTTCATAAGCTCTTGACCCATCCCTGAGGTTTGGTGATGCAGAAATCGGAAGGTTGCCTTCACTGTTTTAAACTCCTAACATAACGAGGTTCACCCCCTGCTTGCCTACTTCATGCTGCCTCTTCCCCTGTTAATGTGCAGTCACTGTCCCCATGGGGAGTCATAACAAGGCCTCTCACCACACTCTTTCATAAAAGATGATGGTACATGCCACTAAAATGTGCCATTTAAAAAGTCACAGACAGGTACATCTGTGCCTTAAGCAAAGAACCTTTAATATCAGGCTATCTTTTATCTAGGGCCAGAACTGCCCCGCCTCCTCGGTTCAGCATCCCTCTGTTCAGGAGATAAAGTGGGTGTCTTCCAGAATCTTGTCAGCTATATGTAATATTTGGAGTTGGCAGAACTAATATGAAAATGGAAATTACCCTTTAGAAGGGAAAAAAGTGAGATTATTCAGCTTGACGAGCAGGGAAGAATTTGGCCCCTTTCTGTGTTTTTGGCTTACAGTTTTCGACTCAGGTCTTTAAATGTGTTGGAGTTCTCCTTGTGTGGATTAGTTGTGAAACCGAAAGGTCATTGCCGTATATGGGGTTTGGTGGGCTCACACTGTAATGGGGAAAGAACCCAGCTGGACTTGAACCTTTTCCTTGAACCTTCATGACAGGAATTAGTATGGAAATGCAAAAGAAAAAAGTAAGACCCGCTGACAAGGGTACACAGTTCCTGAAGTAGGACAAACTGGGAGGATTAAGCCTGCTCCCAGAATTTTTGACTCTTCTAGAAAGCTTGTAATGGTTCAGTTGACTCGGTCTATTCACCCTGCTGGTTGCTATTCAAGACTTCAGAGCTAAACTTTTTAAAATGAAAATTAGTTTTGGTGAAAATTAGTTTAGTTTGAGAAAATTAGTAAGGGCTTTGTTTGACCAAGTTTGATGATTTTAGTTAATTCTTCAGGGTAGGCAATACCTAAAAGATTTTAAGGCACAATTTCTTAATTTTGTGAGCAGCTCAGTGTTTCTCTCTTATCCCAGAGTGTCTTGAGGCGGGAGTCCCACTGTTGTGTCTCACTAACTAGTCACTCCCTGGATATTTTTGTGTCATTTGGGTGACAACAAATCTGTAGGTGGGAAGTAAACAGTCAGAGTTGTAAAAGCTAGATTTTTAGTTGGCCTTTCTTGAGTCAAAACATAAGTAAACAGCACACCCTTCTCTAGCCTTGCGTTTGAGTACCCAGGACGATGCACATACATTTAACGAGGCACCAGGCCAGTCCTGTAATGGTCTTAGTGTGCGCTACAAGTTCACGTCCTGGTGCGTGACTCTGTCCAGTGGGTTGTCACAGAGCCTGTTTAGACTGGCGGGGATAACCTTCTGGCAGGCTGCTCCGCGGGAGTCCCCGGAAAGCCCCGTCCTTCGCTCGTGCGTTTTGGTCTTTTCACTTGGGTCCTTGCTCTTTCTGCCTTTGTTTGCCTCCTCTCTCTATCGGTCTCTTGAGTCCAAGCGCAGAACAGTCTGGCTCGGTGTGTTTGGTTAATTGGAGTGTCATCTCGTCCTCTGAGACCCCTCTTCAGCATGATCACTGTTTTATTGAAGTGGTTTGAGTGATGTGCTGAATGATGAAAGCAAGGCCCCTGGCTTAGAAAAACATCTCTAGACAGGTGAAGAGCATACTCAGGGAGCCAGAAAAGGTCATTGTCACCAAAGTAACACTGTCTTCTGAAGGTTTCTGTGGGTTCTATTATTTTGACAGAGAGAGTTTTTCTTGTGAATTTCAGAATTACCTTTACCAAATTAAAAATAAATCCACAGAATAACTACTGTGCTGTTCACTGTGCATGGAATATCATTTTTTCTTTATCTCCTTAAGGTCTAAATACCCATACGTCATGAGTCCAACCCTGATCTCTCCAGCTGAAAATAGTATCTTCTCCTGAGCTTCATGCACATCTTCGCTGTGGCATGTGGATTTTCCATTTTGTAATGTAATTATGTCATAGTTCCTGACACTAGGGTTCACACGGATTCTCTCTAACTCTCCTGCTCTCTCTAGCGCAGTTCCATTGCCCTAGTGGGTACTTACTGAAAAAAATCTTTTTGGCTCATTTTTTTTTCATACTTTTATATGGTTTTAAAACAGTTTCTGAAAATAAAGATCAGAGTTTAATATTTGATTGGAGCCATTAACATAAGTGCTCATAAATGTTTGCTAACTAGATCACAAATGTTTTGCATATAAAGAAGGGCTTTCTGTTTGCCAAAGGAGCAGACCCAGATTCATCGGTCACCTCTGCCAGTATGAAACTACAGATCCCTGGATAAGTCATTTGCACTCCTGAGCCTGTTGCCTCATCTTTAAGGAGAAGCTTACTTCAGAGCTTCTAGACAATGGTCACAATGAGAAAATTAAGCCATTATCCCCCTTTAAAAGGGATTACCTTTTGAAATGTTTATTTTTGGTTTGAAAGGACCACTAATTTGGTGAAAGCGTGCAATGCATGCTTTAGCTTCCATTCTCACCTGAAACTCCAATAAAAATAACCATGAAGGAATTTTTTTCTTTTTTTTAACATGAAGGAATTTTTTAAGGCATATCATAATGACAAAGCAAAGAGCAACCAAATTTTGGATGTGGGGAAGCAGATAAACAATAGTCAGCAATTTAGCAGAGCTGAGAGTGCTGAAACCCTAAGCAGCAGTAAAGAAAGTAAGAAGCCCTGGTTTACTGTACAACACCCAGAAGTCTCAGGAGTTGGTGATTCCAGGTATCTGGACCTACGAGTAAATGTGGGACCAAAGAGTAGAGAATTATTTTAAAGTCAGCTAGAGAAACAGTTACTCCGTTTGACCTGCAGATTCTCTCCCTAACAGCACAGCAGACAGTTGCCTCTCCCCAACTCTAACACAAGACTGGGCAGAGGGTTTTTCTTGAAGAGAATAAAATAAGTGATAACAGCCCTGACCGGTGTGATTCAGTTGGTTGGGTGTCGTCCTGCAAAACAAAGGTTGCCAGTTGATTTCCAGTTGGGGCACATGCCTGGGTTGCAGGTTTGATCCCTGGTTGGGGTGTATGAGAGGTACAAGAGGCAACCAAATGATGTGTCTCTCTCACATCGATGTTTTCTCCACCCACCTTCTCCCTCCCTTCCCCCTCTCTAAGAAAAATAAATACATAAAATCTTTTATGGTTCTCAGGCTGGCACTCAACCCACTGAGCCATACCAGCCAGGGCTCTTTTGAAAAAATAAGTGCTACCTGGCACTGTGTGAAAGACTGCATCCCATTGCTGGGTACAGACACATTAAGTAGAAGTTTGGATTTTAAATGTTGAGACTCCTAGCCTTCTTACCACACCCTGTTCTTAGGACCCTGGCAGCCACAATTACCTTTCCACAGGAGCCTGGAAGAGGCTTTCTGGGGTGGCATCTGACCAAGGCTTAAAGGTCCCGACATTGGGGCTCCCCAAGGTAACAGCCTGGCTAGATCATGTCACTTCGGCCCACACACTCCCCCAAAGGGCACAGGTTTCCAGTCAGAGTTGTGGTGCCTGGCTCTGAGCAAGATCCTTGAGGAAAGCTGTTAAGGTGAGAGCAGAGATGTAAGGTAAAAAATAAAATAAAATAAAATAAAAAAGTAACTTACAGGGCCTCGCAGAGACAAATTCAAATGAATTACTATGATGCTCTCAGAGGTGAGACAGGTAGCACACCCAGGAAAGCACGATCGGGCCCCTGTAACAATGGGACTTCCAGAGAAAAACAACAAACAGAGAAGTGAAAATTAGGGCCCAGGTCAGTGAATCTAATGTACGAAAAACAAGTTTCAGGAAAAAAGACTAGAGAAAGCAGAGGGGAGGAAATCACCAAAGAAAATGTTTTCATTTTAATGTATAACAAATATTTATATGTCATTCGAGATTGCCCCCCTCGTAGTGTTCCTACAGCAAAAACAGCAAAACAAAACCTAACTCTTTTTCTAAATGACTTATATTAATGCTTTGGCCCAGAGAAAGTTTTTTGGGAAGAATAGTAAATTTTTTAATTTTCTATAGATATCTATAATAGAATTTTTCCCAATGAAAATTTAGTATAAAAAGTACAAACAGTAGGATATAACTACACTGTTTTATGGAAATGTGAAAAACTGTGAACACATCTCATTTTTTTTTAATTTTGCCTTCACATATGTTGTTTAATGGATGTCTGATAAGACTCAGTAGATACCGAGAAAATGAAGTGTCATCTTCTACTTTTACAAACACATGAAGTTATATGAAGTGAAAATAAAAATATTGAAAAGTGGCATGGCTCATCCAGCCCAGTACAGAAGTTTCTGGAGAAGTTTGATGAGGAGTATGTGGTTGTTTTTTTTTTTTAATGACACCATTTCCAGATTCAAGGGCTGTCATCCTAATGCTTGAACTGTTCAAGTGCTCAGACTTTGGATAAACCAGATATATTGGCACCACCATTTACCATCCGTGTGGCCTTGGCCAAGTCACTTTGCCACTCCACCTGTCAGTTTCCTGTGTGTAAAATGAAAATAGCATTAGAAGTCATTTCCTTCTCACATACGTATTGAGCAAGCACTGTTAACATGTTTGTGCTCAAAGCATTATGTGCCCAACACTTTACTAAGTGCCGGAGATACAGTGGAAGTAAAATAGGCATGCTCCCTTTCCTTATTGAACCCACAGTGTAATTAGGGGAGCGGATGATAAACAGCAGTAAACACATTTTTTGAAAGTCAGAAGTCTTCAGTGTTCTCAGCTCTTTTATAAACACTTTCATTTAACTTTAACAAGCCCATAAGGTTACTTTAGAAGTAAGCTTTTCTTTGAAACAACATCCTCATCTGTGTATTGAGTGTTTACCAGGTGACAAGAATATGGAGCGTTATCTAGACTTGGTTCCTGCCTTCTAAATACAAATACAGAAGGACCCATTCCCCCTCTCTACAAAAAAGACGCAGAGACACAGCTGTGCCTAGTGGTCTACAGCTGCGGCTTTGTTTGCCTCTCTAGCCCTTGGTGATTATGAACCTGGGCTGAGAGGTGACGGATGGCTCTGGATGTCCCATGAGCAGCTGCTGTCAGCTTCTCAAGACCATAAAAACTTGGCATTTGCTGTGATCCACTTAAACTGATATTTTCTCCTCTTCCTTTTACAATTATTGTCAATATCATGAGTGGAAGTTGAATCTTATTCTAATATGTTCAGTCTGCTGCTCCATCTAGTGAAACATCTTACCTGTTGGTCGGAAATTTCTTCTGAAAACCATCAGAAGGCAAGAGGACCAAGGCTGAAAGGCTGCAAACACCAAGGAAATTTCAGTGGAAGGCTGTACAGGAAAGTGGACAGGAGGGGGATGCTAGACATCCTGGGCATGCGCCTCCCTCCCTGCACTGAAGAATGCTGAGAAAAACAGCCTGGAACGGCTTCTGTCACTCCTTGCTCTCCTCGTATCCCCTTTTTGTAATTCTGTCTTAACTTCGTTTTTTTCATTGTTTTTGTTGGTTGTTTTTTTTTTGTCTAAAATTTTTTGTAACTTATTGCAAGAAGGAGCTGTTAAAATGACCATTGGAAAATGATGGATTGACTAGTTCAGCCCTTTGCAAGGTTTGTGAAGGGATCCAGCTGTCTCGGATTACCGTGCCTAAATGTGCATTTTCCAAGGCTGTCAGCGACTGTAGTGAGTATGGAACTGGCGGACAAAGTGAAGAGTTTCCCTCTGAATGGGCATTGTTGAGCGTCTTTGTGCTCGAAGCTGTCGGGAACAACCGTGAGATTGACAGAACACGGCGGAACAGGTGCTAGCCGTCCCAGCTAAGCATTTTATTATTTTGATGGATTTCAGACTGATTTTAAAGTTTTTCCAACAGCACATGTTCAAATTGTGTATGCACACAAACACACACAATTGGGACTTTTAAAGAAACCATTAAATCAACAGTTTTGATATGAAGAATAAAGAAATAAAGAGCA
Organism: Macrotus californicus; assembly: GCA_007922815.1. Lineage (NCBI taxonomy): Eukaryota > Metazoa > Chordata > Mammalia > Chiroptera > Phyllostomidae > Macrotus > Macrotus californicus. The sequence continues at coordinate 19,257 of VMDR010008451.1, read as the reverse complement.
GACAATGCAAGCCTTTGACAGCCCACATTCAGATGTTTGAAGGGTCGTCAGCAGAGAAGAGGCAAGCTGCCGCTTTATGACTGGCAGGCTGAACTTTCTGAAGCTAACAACAAAAAAAATCACATAGTTTTCTATTCAATATAAAGAATTATCTAATGGGTAGATCCCGATATACCCTTCCTCCTCTCAAAGTGGAATCATCGCCTTTAAGGGTAAAACTGCCCCATCCCTTGGGGGCATTTAAGTAATGACTGAATAACCACTCGTCTCAGGGTTTTTGTTTTGTTTGAAAGGGGAAAAATGCTTTGAAGAAACAAAGACAAGGCTAGACAAGATGCATTCGTTTATTTGTTAGCTACTCAGAAAATTTTTGTTGAGTGGCTGTTAGGTACTGTACTAGTCACTGGGGACAGTGCTGTGAAGGAAGCCGACAAGACCCCTGCCTTCATGGAGCCTACGTTTTACAGAAGGGTGCTTCACGACAGTAACTTGTCAGACAGAAGCAACCTGTCTCCTCGGGGTAGCTGCGTGATGTGGAGTTCCTTCTGAATTGAGATCTGAACGATAAGCGGCCAGTCTTCTAGTGATACCCATCAGCTGTGAGATTCCGTGCGATCAATGATTTGGGGGACACTGTGCTGCCTTGGGTATCCAGTGCTAAAAACCAGCCCTCCCAGAATTCTCTCAGCACGCAGAACCCGGTGACCTGGAGGTGGCTTTAAAGAAACACTCAAAGACCCTGCAGACCGTATTGCATACTTTGGTTCTGAACTGGATAATAGCTTTCATATTTGTATAACATTTACTTAGAAAATTCTTTTACACGTCTTGTATTTAGAGACTAGAATATTGTTGGGTTTTTTTTTAACTAGAAGAGAGAGTTTAGAACTTGTTCATCAGATCCCTCCTCTTAGCCACGCAGAAGCTCAGTCCAGGGAAGGGAAGGAACGTGCCCACAGTTACAGCACACAGCCAGTACTGCACTGCAGGGCCTGGAATCTGGACTTCCATGTGAAGTCTAGTGCTCTTCCCTCTTATTCCTAGCTGTTGGCATCTTACTTGGTGTCCTTCTAACAAGAGGATGACAACACAACATTTTACGTGTACGTAACACTTAACAAAGCCATTTGATACTCATTATCTCATTTAAGCTTCTCCCCACTGTGATGGGAAATGACTGAAAAATCAGGGGTTTAAGGTACCCAGGATTTTTCCATTGTGTGAGCATCAGTGTTCCCATTTTGCAAATGAGGAAACTGAGGTCCAGAGAAATTAGAGGACTTTGCTAGAAAAGTCTAATTCCCTGAACCAAGTAGCAGCAGTCACGTATTCTGACTCTGGATTAAAGTCGGCTTCCTCCATTGTGCCATAGAAAAGAAGGAGATCAAGTAGCTTGAAAAAAGAACACGTAAATGAGCAGGAAGTTAAAGAAAGCGAAGGACTGGTTTATTGTGACTCTGCTCATCAGTCAAGACTGCTTGTCACAGGATCACTACCTACTCTGTCCCTGTAGCTGGTTCAGGTTCACCATGTTTTGAAATGTACAATTGGTGTTGTTTTTCAGAAATTAAGGCCTAGTTTATTTTTTTTAAATACAAAAATTAAGCTAATCTTTAATATTTCTGCTGTAATAAAAAAAAGCGAGTAGGCGAGAACCCAGCTGGACATTCTGTAGCAGTGCACTGTGTTGGCAGTAAGGACACAAACAATGCCCTGAGGAGCTTCTTGACCAGTCGGGAGGAAGGTCAGTAAAAGTTCAATAGATAGGAGTGCACAGGACTGGGCAGGTGAACGGAAGGGCTGACATCAATGTCAAAGAAAGCATTCCAGTTCTGTTTCTCCTAATAAACTGCCTAACGTGAGTGGTTTAAATAACAACCATTTATTTACTTAGGATTCTATGGGTCAGGAATCCTGGCAGGGCTCAGCCATTCTGCACAGCACCCACAGGGACCTCTGGTGAGAACACAGTCAGAATGGAAGGTCCAAGATGACTATACCTGCATGCATGGCGTGTTGGTGGGGATGGCCACTCCAAATCTCTCTCTGTCTGTCTGTCTGTCTCTCTCTCTCTCTCTGTCTCTGGAGCAGCAACATATACAAAGGCCAGAACTATGAGAATATTACCTAATTATACTCCCTTGACTTTGAAATGTCTAGAAATAGAAGTGTAGACTAGGTTGAATTCAGTAGACTATACCCTATGTACCCTAACACTGATGTTTTCTTAGGTACCCACAGCTGCATGACTCCAGGGAGCAGTTTAGAAGTGGAGACACCCCCCCCAAGCTAGGTCTCTAAGGACTGTTACAATTAAAGCTGCCCACTGTCAGAGGACACGGGTCAGCATTACAAAAACATATTGAAAGAGTGTCATGTCTAAATTCTTACTATGAATATCAAAATGGTTATTAAGCACGTGAGATGGATTTGGGGCAGTTAACTCTAATCTTTTCCCTTCTTACGACCCTTTTGTCTTTAATAAGAAATAAGCTACCTAAATTAATCATAATGCTTAAATATGTGCAAGTGATTATTCTAAGCAGTGATGTGTAAGAGGGCCTTATTAGTTAAGACTATCAACCTCTAATACCAAAGAGTCTGTATACTGTGTTCATTAAACTATTGTAGTGTAGAAACGATCAAGCTCTGTGCCACCAGGTTGTCCAGGCCCTGGGAGACTTCACCGTCAGCAGCGTTACCATAATCAACAAATGCTTAGGGTCCACCTACTGCAAAGTGCTCTTTCTGGTGTCATGGAGAATATATAAAAGTCTATGACTTAGAGTTTGTCCTTCAACAAGTTGTAACTTACCTGCCAGTAGAGGCAAAGGAGGATATAGAACACTGGGAACTGTCACCAGGTCTGGGGTGTGATAACTGCAGGGAATGGTGTGAATTTCATCCTCAAAATTGTCCTCTGGGACTGACTCCCAAAAGAGGAGGAAGAATTTGAACCAAGTCCTGAAAGATAGGTAGCTTGGAGTTCCATCTGTTCATCTGTTACGGCATCTCAGATTCCAGGTAGGGAAACTGCCCCCTCAGTGTTGCATTTTGAGTTGTGCGAAAATTTGAAGAACATTCATTTTTCTGTTGGAAAAGTAGAATGTTTGCTTTCATCTGTCATGACTAAAGTGTGTCTTTAAATCAAAGTCTCTCACTGAATTTCTTCAGTGTGCAGAAAACCATCAAAAGAGACCTTTGCAGTTGTTCTTAAGTGACTTTTTAGAGACTGAGTTATATACAGATATTCTAATTAGCATCACTCTGGGTAGAGCTACTAATGGAAATCAACCTGGAGCAATTAGAGTGTCTTCAAAGCTTTGACAGAGTGGGTCTCTTTAAATGGTGGGGAGTTTCCCCCCTTTTTAAAAATCAATTAGCTGCTCATATTTACTGTGGCCTAGATGAAGTCATATATTGCATTTAAACCATAATATTCCACCAAAAACACAATTCAGTCAGAGTTTTTGGTTTAATATAGTACAGATAAATTGATACATACACACGTACAAACACACAGACATGCATACACACATCCATATATGCATGTATAGATACACACATATATACACACTTGTTTTTAAGGAAAAAAGAGAGCGATGCAAGTAAAATAGCATTATGGGAGAGGAAGGAGAATTATGTGTTCTGGGACAGCAGGGTTAGAAAGACCAAGCGACGTTTAAAGATTCAAACAATAGCATTTAGCATGAAATCTACTTTTTATCATCCTTACCCAGCCATCAAAATGAAGAAAGACAGTGTCCAGCTGTAGCAGTAGTTTGGTAGCAGGAGAATTAGAAGTAAAGGTACTGGTGCCTGAGGGGTGGGTCATGAATTAATAATTGCTGTGTGGCGGATGAGCCCCGTCAGAAGAGCTGAAAATGAGGAAGTTGCCTTGCAGAGGGCTATCAATCACTCAGTGACCATAACTTCCAGTAATTAGTGTATTTTATGGGCCTTTGCTTCAGTGGCTCGAAAGCACATATGCTCCAGTCACAGCTAAACTTTGCCGGAGTAATATTCCAGGATGATTTATCCTCCTGCTGCACTGGGATATAACCCTATATTAGGTGAAGATTGTGAACTAAGCTGCAATAAAGTGTAAGTTTAGGTACAGTTTGCCCAGGTTGAGACCTCAATGTATCATGCTTTTCAGCATTCATGGTTAGGCCACAGCAAGCAATCATTTTTAACAGTGAAACAAATAAAGCAATTAAAGGAACAGCGTTAGGATATTGTACTTGTGAATTACTGCTGCCCTCTCCCCATTTAAGTGTCCACTGGAATAAGCCCATTTCTAATTTTTAAAAAAACACTATTAGAAACATTTATTTGTAATGACATCATTTCTGTATTATTTGTAGTAGTATTCTGTAGGACAGCATGAAGGACCTCCTGAATGATGGAGAATTGCTTGATTTATTTCGTTGTGCTACTGTGTTTAGGCTCCTTAAGTTAAAATAAATTCTCTTTTTATCGGTGGACTCAGGTGAGCACGAGTAGGAGTAGTTCTTTTGAAAATGTTGGCACATGCTAAAAAGCACTCCTGGTGGGCACCTCACATTTAGGGTCTCACCACACAAAGAAAATGGTATTTTCAAGCTCCCAGGAGCACTTGCCACTTTCTGCACAGGCATAAGGAGTTATTGCCGGAGCTCACCCACTGCACTAGAAATCTCTGGGGCCTTTGCAGACAGGGGGGCCTTTGCCATTGCCACAACATCTGTAGGGCCCAGAGTTCCTAGTAATCTAACGAGCTCTGCCACCAACCTACAGTATGACCGTGGGCAAGTTAATTAAGCTTCGGGTGCCTCCACCGGGCCATAATTCTGTTTGTGTTAAAGAAATCCTGAGAGTTTATAGGGAAGTGTTATGTGAAAAGAAGAACAAATTGAATGAGGAAAAGACGTGCAGGGTTTCACTGTATTGTTTTTAGAGTACAGTGTTTCTGCACCACTTTTAACGATGGTGCCCTGGAATTTCCTTAAATAGAAAACAGTGACAAGCTACTTTCATCAGGCATGGGTGGAAAGGTGTGCACGGTTTGATGCTTTTGTTATATTTATTACCACATCTTTAATTTGCAACATATTATAATACAAGTTAAAACAATAATAGTAAAACAAACTAATTGTCTTTAATTAAAGTGAATTAGGTCTTGATTTTAATATATTTGATGTAGTGAGAACTGATAATGTGGAAGGTCCCAAAGGTTATTAGGGCATATTTCTATTGGGCCTGATGGTGTTAGTAATAACCCTCTTCCTCATAGTTCTAGACATGAACAAATATGTCACTTCATCAGTCTCTGTTACTCGCACTTATGCCCCTCCGCAGGGGTTGCAGATTCCACAAGTTATCAGCTAATGGCGTTATACATTAAAAATTGAAGCTTTTCTCACTCCAAGGCCTTTCAAGGCTTTGTTCTTAAGCCCTAGACACTTTAGAGTGCAGCTGCAAACTATAGGCAGAAGATTAAATTAATTTGTAACTCCTTTTTTTTGTCCTGCATTACTAAATCCTCCACATTTAATTGAAACCCTACTTCAACACGCTTTGTGTTTCTGTGTTCTTTGTTGTCACTTTAACCTCCGAAGTACTTGAACACTGGTAAATTGCTGTTATATCCTTGGGATTGTTTTTAAAGCATTCAGTGAAAGGACAGTGAAATTGATACATGAGAAGAAAAGTAAAATCTTAGGGTAGATTTTGAGGTATTTAATATTTATTATGGCTCTTCACCTGCATAGTTTCGGTTGATTTAAACTCTCTCTAGGACTGTGAAAATTGGTCTTGGGATGAAATCTTACCGAGGGAATTTTATGTAATCCAGTAGTTAAGTCTGGTTTTTTCAAGTTTCCCTATGTCTGAATGTCCCAAAGTAGCTGCTCCGTTTCTATAAAACGGAGGTTTAACCGCAATGCACAATCTAAAGGCAAAGTCCTCAGATGGAAATTTAATTGTGTGAAATGTACACAAGGTAATTAAGAACAAATTTTAGAACATTTCAGACTATAAAGTCCTCCTTCAGCTAGATCATTGGCTATATTGAAAATGCTTATTTTCAATTTGCAGTTATGCCAAGAAACATAGAATATGCCTAAATTAAGAATAAAAAATTCAGTGCTCTTCAGCATAACGGTAAATTTAACACTACTCCCACAGTGCTGATGCTCTAAGTGGGAGACGATCACCAAAAACAGACCCTGAATTTCTCAGTTTGTGTCCCGCGTTGACTTTCTGGCCACAGCATATGTGTTCTCTTTATCATCTGTGACTTCGCAGCGATAATTCCTCTTATTACCAACACAAGCCGGTTTTGTTGCTTTGTAATAAATATCTTCATTCTAACTTTCTGTTAATATACAAAGGTTTCTGTCATGCATTGTTATGTATTTGGCAAATGTTAGGATCACACCCACACACATACATGTGTTATTTAAGTTAGAAAATCCAAACATACTCACAAGCTAGTAACTCAAGAGTATTTCATAAATTATGGTTGGACAAATCAAAGATCAGTAACAGGGCACTAAGGAACAGTCCTAGTTTTACAGTGAAATGTTAGCATTTAATGTTATTTAAATGTATTCCCAAATGATAAATGTTTTCAGAGCCTTTTACATAGTAAGCCTCTCACAAGGAACAGAGTATTTAGCAGTTTGCTGAGTCGTAAGTGTTTGAAATTAAAGTGTACTTTTTTATTTAACATTAAATAGAATCTTCTCCCAGCCCCATTTGTACCTCCACCCCCCACCCTGCCCCAAAATAAATAAAACCAAGTCTTTCTCAGTGCAGGCCAGTCCACTCCTGGGAATGAAAGGGTGTGAGAATCTCGTGATGAATGGCTGGCGCTTATGTGAATCCACAGTTTCAATGCACTTTTTTTTAAACTGGACTTAAGCTGCCTATATTTAAATGCTTCTTTTGTAAAGATGATAAAGAGAGCAGAGATTTCTATTGGCTTAGCCCTAATCTGTTTGCTTTGTTGTGATTTTTTTCTTTAACTGTTAACCTATTTATAAATCTAAATCTACATACAGAGGTCATTGGTTGGCTGAACTTAAACCATTTTACTCAGTAAATTTAATTAAGAAAATACAGTGCAACTCATAAGCAAATGAGTTTTTCCCTAGTTTTAAACCAAACCACCCTCTTGAGTGCTGATTGCCTTGCCCGACCCCTGGTGATACAGAAACAGGCAAAATTAAAAAGGACATTAAAGCTTCATTAAATCTGAAACACATTTAGTACAGTGACATATCTGCAGGCCATTTCAGGGAAGATTACATACTCTCTTTTGTAAGTTTCCTAATTTATAATACCTTGACAATAAAAACCGGAGAAATGCAAGTAGATTAATAGACCAGTAGGGGTTATAGATACAGAATGGCCCCCGCTTCACCTGTCTCTGAAACATTCAGTCATAGCATGTGTGCTGCCTCCTCCCCATGAGGTTCCGTGTTTATTTTTACTTCCGACAGCCTCTTGAAGAGCCTGTTCTTCATGCAGTCATATCCAAGAACCCTTTTCCCTTTCCACCTTCTCCTAATTGAACTTGATGGAAGGGTTGTAGGGCCTGGCTGTATATTCCCTTCTCTTTGCCACAAGACAAACAGTGTGGGACCTGAGCACTGCAGCTGCATTGAACCTGCAAGGACAGGGACAGATATAGAAGGCAGCTACCTCTCCTGGGGCCTTAAAATAACTGCTTTTGGTGCCAGCCTAATCTTGCCACTGCCAGTTTGCACTGGTGCAGCATTGGAATCCTTGACCTGTGCTGGAGCAGCCCAGTAGTGACACTATGAGAGAGGAAAGTATTGTTGTGCTGCTTTGGTCAAGGTCAAGGAAACATTCTCTGTCCTCTGGCCCAAAAGAGGTTAGACCTTAGTAGTTCTCCAAGGACTGTGGTTGACAGGTAGGACTGAGATTCCATGAGAGGTCAGGAAAGTGCACACAAATCAAAGCCAGTCCCCAGAATGATGAATTCACTAGTTCGGTCAAACACGGCCACCTATTCCCAAGCAGACTAGTACTGGGCGGCTCCCAGCTGACCAGCCTGCACTGAATTTTCTCTGTGTTCTCCTGCGTGGTGACACCTCACACAGTAAATGAATGGCATCAGCCATCCTTACTATTTTGTGCCAGTCGTGATAGAGGGGCCCAAGTAGATGAGGGCACGTCCACCAGTCGGCCATAGCCTGGCCTCGCTGTAGAACTGTAATGACTTGAGAATGTGAAGCTTTGTGTTGAAATGGGGAAAATTCACATTTTCCCCCATATTCCACTCTTTTTGTTAAGCCTTCCATTTATTATCACTTAGTTCTGTAAACTGCAAGAATCAATGCCAGTTTGGCACCTGCCTCCCAGTTCAGACCTTAACTGTATGTATGGCAGGCACATTTCTTCTGCTGGTAAGTCGTATGGGCAGAATTCTCCCATGGATCCTCATGATGATGTTCAGCATGTGCCCAAGTAAAGGGCACAGCATCCATAGGAAGGCTTGGGGTAGCATGTTCCAAATGTTTTCCAGCAGTTAGGAAGCTGTCAACTTTTTAAATGAAAGACACTTCTCTTGGTAGTGTTCTCACTCCAAATGCAGGAATATGCAAAACTTGTAACCTGCAGCTCAGTGTGATGGTAGGTGACAGCTCTTAACGAGCTGCCATTGCCTGTCAGTTCAATGTAAATGGGCTCAAATGCCCAGTCCACCGGTCTCCACCACAGTAGACCGCAGCGGCTCCTTCCGGACCACTGTACGTGCTCGCATTAGCCAGAAACACGTTGTGTTTACAAAAATAAAGTCAATCAATGTCCTCTTTTATGGGGGTGGAGTAGGGGCCATGGAGAACTGAATCCCTCCGCTTCCTAATTAATGAAAGTATATAGACAACAAACATGTCCACACAAAACTAAAAGGAGTTTGATTAACATTCATATTCTTTTTCCCTCACCCTATTTCGTGATGTGTTTGTTATTTATACTTGAAGGGATTAATGATATCTGCCAACTGAAATAATGTAACTTTATATCTTCAAAGCCAATGAACTCTGAATATGTAAGAAATGAGTACAAAGTAATAAAGCTTATCAGGTAGTCCATATATAGGTATATATACATCCAAATGAGTATTGGCCCTTTCAAAGTAGTCACCTTACATGTTATATGGTTTATTCATATCACATTGCTGTTGCTCAAACTGGTTTTAGAACTTTGAAAATTGATCTCAGCCCCTTTGTGTCTATCTTTAGTAAGGAACATAATATTTATTCTTTGAAAGTGGAGTTGGGTGCACCCCTATGTTCATTGCAACATTATTTATAACAGCCAAGATTTGGAAACAGCCTGAGTGCCCATCAGTAGATGAGTGGATAAAAAAGCTGTGGTCCATTTACACAGTGGAATACTACTTAGCCATAAAAAAGAAGGAACTCTTACTTTTTGCATCAGCATAGATGGACCTGGAGAGTATTATCCTAAGTGAAATAAGCCAGTCAGAGAAAGACAAGTACCACCCTAATGATTACACGTACATGTAGAATCTAATGAGCAAAATAAACAAACAAAATAGAAAGAAGCTTTATAGATAGAGAACTGACAGCTGTCAGAAGGGAGGGAGATGGAGGGCTGGGGGGAAAAGGTGAAGGGATGAAGCAAAGGAAAGAAAAACCTCATAGAAACAGCCAGCAGTGTGGTGATGACCTGAGGGAAAAGGGGGTGGGAGGGTGGAGGAGAAGTGGGTGAAGGGGATAAATGGTGACAGAAGGAGACTTGACTTGGGGTGGTGAGCACACAATCCAATATACAGATGATATGTTACAGAATAGTACATCTGAAACCTATATAATTTTATTAACCCATTGGTTATATATAAATTCAATAAAAAAATTTTTTTAAAGTGGAGTTGGGTTTTGGTAATACCCATAAGCTATTCAAACTTTTGTCAACAAATAATTTACACAACCCAAAAGATGAGGGGTATAATTTTAAGTCCAAGATATGATGCAATTCTGATAAAATGAGGTAGGGTTCTCCTGTTAAATGATTCTAAACATAATTCCAAAAGGAGAAGCTCAAAAATGTTTAGTAGTGTCAGTGTCTTTGAAATACATGTACAATTTCTCAAGATCTGTAAAAGCGGTATAATGTGCTGGAAAGAACACTGGATTAAGTTGCAAGGTATGGGGTCAGTCCCTTGGCTCCTGCTGATGAACTGTGTGCCAACTTCTTCAGGGGGACTCCAGGGCTCTAATCCATAAAATGGGTTGATGCTCTCTTGGATCCATTGCAGCTTCCAAGGTCCCTGATGTGGCAATCCTACTTTGAAAGTAGTTACAATACATATAAAAGGTTTTAGGCATGAGGATGGGCCACATTATACAGTTGCAAAATTTTGCCGCTATTTTAAGTAAGATATGGTTTGTTTGGTAAATCTGATCTTGTGACTTTCTATCAATCCTATTCCTGGTTGAATCATTTTGTTTTTACAGGCGAGGATCCAAAGACCAAGATTAAGTGACTGGTCTAGAAACACATAGCAGTTCACAAATCAAGCAAAGTCAGAAGCACGAAGGGTTCACTTTCACCATTTCAGGCTCTGACCTGCAGTTCTGACTTGAGTCTCAAAATGGCCATTTTCCCACTGGTCGTAGCTTTTTTCTTCTAACCGTAGACAGAGAGAGGATGAAAAAACTAACAAACAGATGGAAAAACTGGCAGAGTTTTTTATTTCATGTGTTTAATTTCCCATTCCCTGCTGCCCTTCCTATCTGTTTACTTGCAATTGAAGGTGTTTCCATTTTACAAAAAGAAAAGCCAGCAGCCTCCTTCTGTAGTTTTGCGTCTCTGTGGAGAAGAAACTGTCACATACATGTAAACGCGGATAATGCCCAGAGAGCTGAAGATATTCCTCAGAGAAACCGCACAAGGGTAGTGTTTGGTGGGTAAAATTAGAATATATTGTTGGGGGTGTAACATTGTCCATTGAAAACATTCATTCTACATACAACTCTTAATGTAATTACAGTAATAATTTAGCTGGTGTATTTGAGGTTGTGAGCTCCTTATATTGGCTGGATGCAGTTCTGAAATTTAGTGCTTGTCTGTCTTAAGGAGATCTGCCCTGCATGCAAATCTATAACTAGACAAATATTATTTCCTTCCTCAGCTTGCTCTTGGGAGGTTTCCATATCCTCAGGTAAGATTGTTCATTACTGCCGCTTGCCTCTGTGACATTCATTCCTATGTATGAAGGTGCAGCGAGCGGTTGTGAACGTTCGCGCCACATACAAATAAATCTGTCCTGTTAAATTGAAAAGTGATATCTTAAAGGAGTCATTTAGAAGTCTCTATTGATTTTTGATTTTTTTTCTAACCCCAGATTTTTTCCCCTTTGTTAAAGGTTGAAAGCCATGCTCGTGCTCTCCCTTTGTGTGGCACTGGGGACATTTTCCCTTCTCCTCACCCTGTTCCACGTGCCCGTATGGAGATTGGGAGAGGGGCACAGCCTTTTCTTGATACACTGTTTGAGTGTTTGCCTTCCTTAAAATTATTTGAATTAAAGGATGGAGATGAAGGGTAAAACTATCTAAACAGGTGATTATTTTTGCTAAACAAATAAATAGGCCCCCAATTTCAGGGGGGTGTGATTTTGAATGTATTCTTTTTTAAAAATTTGTCCCTTCCTCTCCACATGTCTAAGGAAACAAACTATCCAATATATTACCATTGCTGGTGATGACCTTTATCATTTCTTTAAGATTTTTATTGTAGATGAATGCTAGCACTTAAAATACGAAGCTGTTTTGTGGTTTGAAAACGGTTCCCCAGTGCGTGTGGAGAAATAAGTGAAATGTCTGGAGGGATGAAAAATGAGTGGTTCGACTGGTTTCCTCTGGTTGATGCGCACTGTTTTTCTGGAATCTCGGTCTGTACAGGCCAGAGTGCCTGGAGGCATGTCTGATTTAAAGGTGGTGTTGGTCTCTGCTCTTTAAGCATCTATTAACTTGCTATTATTATGCAAATAAGTGTTGTATTACACATACTAATTTATGCATGGTTAGATTATGCAGATGAATCACAAACATGGTTATTGAATAATAGGATGGGATTCATTCTCTCTACCATCTTTTTAAGCGATTTTAAGCAAATTCTCTTGGTACCCATGTGGACAGATAAAGACTCTTCACTCACTGCAATGTCTGTTTTGTATCCTTTTTCTTTTGCAGTTAAAGCCATCAGATAAGTAAAAGAAAGATGGTCCAAGTTGTTGGGTTCAAGGGGTGTTTAGTCTCACTTTTCAAATTCGTAGTCTTCTTTGTTTAAACATATTCTTTTCCGTAAAGAGAACGTCCACACCGCAGTGATGGCCTGGCACGCATGCTAGCATTTCAGTGAGGTTTCAGTGTGTGTAGCCTGGCTGCTTAGCTCTAGGTAGCCCATCAAATTAAAATCACATTTTCAGGATTTATAGCTCATTAGAATATTTATCTCGGTAAGCCTCTTATTCTGTCAGTAATTTTTAAACAATTCACTGTTTGGCCAATATGTGAAATTCCCTAAAATTCGGTAAATCAACAGAAGAGGCTCTATATACTATACCTTTCAAACAAGCCATAGTAGAAAACTTGCAAGCCATCTAATAAAAAGGCCAAAGACTGAGAATGTAGCTATATTCTTGAGGCTCCCAATTAGCAGTGAGACTGGGTAAGTGACAAGTCTCAGAAACGGATTGCCATTGCATGTGACAAATGGAGCATGTGCAGAGTCTGGTAAGATTTGGGAAGAGGCTATATACCTTTGCTATATTACCTTTTCGAATGTCTAAGTAAGTATATATTTACTTGTCAGTCAAATAGAAGATGGAAAACCGTGGCATACTGAATTCCTTAGTTAGCAATAACCTCTATGCCAGAGTCGGGGGGTGGGGGGCAGTGGGGCCTGTGATCCTTGAATCACAATAGAATATTGTCACCAAATTGGGACTTTTACTTCAAATAATAGAAGCAGCTTTGATGCCATCAGGCCTATTTCCCAGATTTTTCAACAGAAGTCTGTGTGTTTCATTGATGGAATCAACAATGACTTTTGGCAGAGTTGGCGTTTATGTTACAGGCCTTGTTCTATACACTGAAGATTGGGAAAGAGCACTTTATGACTTCCTTTCTCAACCCCTCCTTTTGCCCTCAGATAAAGCACTTGAAGGAAAACGTTCATTTTTATAGCATTACAGAGACTGGATTGTACCTTCTCTGTGGCCCATTCTCTCTCATTTGAACCCCCAGCCCCTCTGTGAGATAGCGCCCCTCATAAATTGGGCAAACAGAATGGCTGATTGCTCACTACTGAACTACAGAGCTTGGTGCCACTGAATCCCAAATGGAGTAGTCCAGAGTGAATAGTAGACTCTCGGGATTGGGAGAGTCCTCAGGCCTCACTGAATGAAACCTCTCTACAGTGTCTGAAAAGCAAACATCCACACTGTGCTTGAACACTCCCAGTGACAGGAAACTCACTACTTTTCAAAGCACCCGTAGAGTCAAAGCAGTGTTCTACTTCTCGAGCTGGGGACTGCCACATCCCATTGTTGTCCTTTCCCATCTGATTAAAGGAAATATGCAGGTTAAATGAGATGGATATAAAACCACTCGGGGAAGAACACAGGGCCACCCACTGGTCTTGATGTTGGGCTATAGCACAAAACAATTTCTAATCATCAACCAAGGGTTGCAGAAGGATGTGCTCAGCAGCCTGCCTGCCGCAGTTGGAGCTGAGTGTCAAATGAGCAGAGGTGAGAGTGGGGAGGAGAGGCTAGCTCCACGACTCTTCTTCTCCCAGCCCAGCGTCAGCGCTGCTGACAGCATCATTAGTGGCTCCTCTTCCTGCCGGTGACACAGTGTATATACCCAGTGGGGACACAGCTAAGGTGGGGGGGGGGGGCGGTTTGGAAAGATATCAAGGAGAGTCAGTGGACGGGAACCAACATAAAGGTTAAAGGACTGGATTTTTGTTGAAATAATCATTCCATATGAATTTCATTGTTTTGTGGGTTGGGTATTTATTTGGTATTTGAAAATACTATATATTTTAGTTTCCTTTAGGCCTTAAAGTTGCATAACCTCATTGGCATGCAGTTTAGAACTCTATAGAAAAAAACTTGGTAAAGAGCCACTAAAAATGCAGCCTTGTTACCGTAGCTTATAGTAGGAAGAACAATGTCTTGGACTCATCCAGCACCATTCCCATACTGAGCTCCAGAGCTCTTTCTGTTACCTGACTCTGGCTGTACATGCAGGGACTGTTATTCCCAGACTTCAGGTGAGCAGACTGAGGCTCTGAGCGGCAACACACACCGTCTCAGTGCTGAACGGGTACGTACAGTTAGGACTAGGATTTGCCGGCAGCCAAACCAAACGACTGGCTCTGTGTGCTCTGGTTGGGTATTCATACCACCGCTCTTCCCCTCAGCCCACCAAGCCTTTCACGTCTCTCAGTTTGCCTTCTCTGCCCCAGGGAGCCTCTTGTGTAGATGAGAAATGCCAAACATCGGGGGGGGGGGGGTTGTGCCATTGTAGATGATGACAAGACCATTCCCTAGAGCCCTTTTGCTTTTCTTACCATGTGTTTAGCAGAGTGACAGGAGGGTCCGGAGGGCCTCAGAGTGCTAACTGACCCCGGTGCCATTAAATTCTGGGTGCCTGTGAAACATACTCTGCAGTAGGAAAATGGAAAATTGTGTTTTCAAACATCTTGCAACCAGACGCATCTCAATTTCTTGAACAATTTAGCTTTAATGGTGATCAGTAAGATGTGCAGGTCTGGACAAGGACTGGAGCTATGTGTAGTTAGTTAATCCGATAGATCCAAATTCACCTGACTTAAAAAACGTGATGGTGGGCACTGGTTTGTTTAATGACCCCATAATTTAGGAGAAATGAAAAAGATTGTGTGCTAAAAGTCACCATCCTTCACTCAAACTTTACAGTAGTTCTCTGCGTTCGGATGATAGTAAACCCATTAAGGAGACTTCTCAGCTCTGGCATTTGGAAATGTGGTAAGCAAGGTGCCACAGGAAAGTGAAAATAGTACAGATACAAATGTATTTAAAGTACTTTTGCAAGTATAAAAATGTCGTTCTTCTTTTGGCCATATTTCCTGATCTTGGTTAATAAATTATATCAAAATGACCTGAAGTTAAAAAAAGGAAAAAAATCTGAGCAAATAGTGCCCCTGGTATTGTAAAGCTTTGAATGTTTTCACACCCCATTAATTTATTACTTCTCTTTCTTCATCTTTAAATTTCATTTTTTTTTCAAAAATTCCGACTTCCCGCTGCTGCAGTGATTTTCATCTTGTTGTTAATTTTCCCTGCTCCATATGGAGCTCCAGACATTTCACCTGGAGGCTGTACTAGATTTTGCTGTAGTGATCGTACTTCCGGAGGCCAAACTGTCATTTAGGGTTCCTGGTGCATCTGTCTGCGCCAGGCTTTTCACTGGCATGGGAGAGTGTGAATAACAAATTGGATGCACCTGAGATTCAGATGATTAGTGTGTTTTGTGAATCTCCACGACTTGTAAGCAGATAGCTCTGGGGGGGTTATGGGAGGGCTGAACAGCAACTGTGGGCGAATCTGTACTCACACCTTACATTTGGGGCTTTGCAAGGGAAGTGCAAACATCCTAGGCAGTCTGAGTGCGGGGAGAGTAACAAATATTTCATCCTGCCTTGTCATTGATTAGAAGAGAGCCTTTAATTTCATTTCACCCCATGTTGTGATTAATTTGCATTCTTTGTCAGAAGTTAATGGAGTTTTTTATGGTTCACTCTGAAATCCTTGAAGACATCAGACTTGATCTGATGTTTATACAACCGCCAGCGGAATTTTTTCATTTGATTGATGGCGAGCTTGATGTTATTCCAAACGGCTTTTTAAGCTGTTTTTAAGAATTATTTGAATAAAATGCAAGCAAGATATTGTTGTAAGATCAAGATTATCTGTTAAAAATCTGTTTCAAATAAAGAAGATAAGTAGTAAAAAGGATCAAAAACATAAGAGATATAGTGAATAGTGATGTTATTTGTTAAAAATACATTAAGGATGGCATTCAAATAAATTATTGCAATATATAGAGATCACTTTTATTGAAAAAATATACCACCATCTGGGCAAATAGAATGATTAAGGCTAAGGTGAAAGGTAAGTCTCGATGTTTAGGACTAAAAACCTTTACTACCAATCGGTTAATTGTCATTTATTCTGCCAGCTTTTGCCACCAATGTACGAAATAGAGATCTACTGTTCTTTAACTCAAGGAGACAGGATCTGTCAGGCCTGTTAGCTGAACAAAATGATGACATATTACTCGTCTCAATAAAGAGGCATTCCTAAATCCCAATACAAATTAAACATAAGTGGATAATAGAGGATTTTGAGTGAAAGACGTCTATTCTTAATAATATAACGACTGACCTTGTCCACAAGACAGTACAGAAATTGTGCTATTGTTGTTAAAAGCAAACCACCTCAGTTATTCAGAAGTAAGAGAAATGTATCCATGCCCCTGCACACTATACGTCAAAGTGTGAGGGAAGCTGTGGGTGGCATTTGCTCAGAGCCCCTGCTCCACACCAAGTGTGGGTCGCAAGTGCTTCTTGATTACTAACACCATTCGTTCAGTTTGGGGGCCTGGCCTTGCTTCAGCAGGCTCCTGCTTCGCTGTGATTGCTGCCAGTGAGACTCACTCATAGGCCGACAAGGCACTTGCCTGAGCTCTTTCATTTAAAGCAGATTCATTTATTTGCTGTATCTGAAAGTTCACTAAATAAATGGGTGGTTTCAATTGAAGTTACTGCCTTCTGATCCTTGTATTAACATGATCTAAAGTCTTTTTTATTATATGCAATCCATATTATTGACCAGATTTGCCCTGTTTTCATTTAAATGTAAGCAGCTTGTCAAAGAGAAAATATTTTGTTTGACTTGGCTTGGAAACCTGCTATTTTAATGTGTTTTTTTTCAATTGACAGACTGTCTTTTAAACATTCATTTATTTTGTAGTAATATATCATGCTCTGGATAGAGTACTTATAATAGAGTAGAAAGCATATGATCTGAAAACTATTTTAAAATATTACTGTATAAAAGCTAAGGTCAAAATACTTGAATTTTTACAGCATTTGTTATTCCTGCTTTAAAAGCCTTTGACTGTATTGTTACTAATACTAATTTTGATTAATTTAATAGTGTTTATAGTCGATGTTAAATTTAGACCATAGCCATCACCATCTGGTCTGTTAAGGTTCTGATCATGTCTAGACCTAAAATTGTAAAAAAATACCTAAAAAGTTTGCCTTCTTTGAAAAGAGGTGTTTGGAATCTATTCTTTGTTGCATGAACTGTTTGAAGTTCAGAACATCAAGGATTTTAGCAAATTTTAGGTATCCACTTTTGTCTCTAATCAAAGACAATAGCAGCAGTGGGAAATACCCCAAATTTCACACACTCATCTTTACTCGATAAGCGTCCAAAAGAGCAATATGCAGGCAGTATTTTTCCTGAACACATCTCTGGTCTGAGTGTTTTAATTCATGGCATATTTTTGTCCTCACTATTTAGGATATAAACACTTAAAATATACTAATGTTTCCAGCCACAGAGTCAGAGTTTAGGTTCCATAACATGCAGAGGTGAAATTTAAGTCACATGAAGGTGCTTACTTGTACACATTTGCTTCTTCCCAGGAGTCTTTTAACTGCCATGCCAGTTCTCCCAGAATCTACCTCATACTTATCAAGAGGTCTCATAATTTTATTTCTTTATCCTGTGCCAAGTATAAGACATAGGTTCCTAGTATATCTTCTTTTAGTATATTTTATTATGTTATTACATTTGTCCCACTTTTTCTTCCTTTGCCCCCCTCTGCCCAGCACACCCCTTCCCTCCAGCATTCCCACCCCTCAGTTCATGTCCATGGGTCGTGCATGTAAGTTCTTTGGCTTCTCCATTTCTTATGCTATTCTTAACATTCCCCTGTCTATTTTGTACCTACCAATCATGCTTCTTAATCCCTGTACCTTTTCCCTCATTCTCCCCTTCCCCCCTCCCAATTAATAACTCTCCAAATGATCCCTATACCTATGATTCTATTCCTGTTCTGGTTATTTGCTTAGTTTTTTTTTTATTTGTTTGGTTTTTTGGGGAGTATTTTTGGTTTTGGTGTGTTTTTTTTTTTAATTCGGTTGTTGATAGCTCTGAGTTTGTTGCCTTTTCAATGTTCGTAGTTTTGATCTTCTTTTTCTTAAATGAGTCCTTTTAACATTTCATGTAATAATGGGTTGATGGTGATGAACTCCTTTAACTTGACCTTATCTAGGAAGCACTTTATCTGCCCTTCCATTCTAAATGATAGCTTTGCTGGATAGAGTCATCTTGGTTGTAGGTCCTTGTTTTTCATGACTTTAAATACTTCTTGCCAGTCTCTTCTTGCCTGCAAGGTTTCTTTTGAGAAATCAGCTGATAGTTTCATGGGAACTCCTTTGTCGGTAACTCTCTGCTTTCCTCTTGCTGCTTTTAAGATTCTCTCTTTATCTTTAATCTTTGGCATTTTAATTATAATGTGACTTGACGTGGTCCTCTTTGGGTCCAACTTGTTTAGGATGCTCTGTGCTTCCTGGACTTGTATTTATATTTCCTTCACCAAATTAGGGAAATTTTCTTTCATTATTTTTTCAAATAAGTTTTCACTTTCTTGCTCTTCCTCTTCTCTTTCTGACATCCCTATGATTTGGATTTTGGCATGTTTGGAGATGTCCCAGAGTCTTATTCTCTCCTCATTTTTTTGAATTCTTGTTTCCTCTTTCTGTTCTCATTGATTATTTCTTCCTCATGTTCCAAATCATTGATTTGAATCCTGGCTTCCTTCCCTTCACTATTGGTTCCCTGTGGATTTTTCTTTATTTCACTTAGTGTAGCCTTCATTTTTTTCCCTTATATTTTTGCTGTACTCAGTGATTTCTTTGAACATCCTAATCACCAGTGTTTTGAATTCTGCATCTGATAAGTTGGCTATCTCTGTTTCATTTAGTTCATTTTCTGGGCTTTTGTTCTGTTCTTTCATTTGGGCCATGTTTCTTTGTCTCCTCAATTTGGCAGCCTCCCTGTGTTTGTTTCTGTGTATTAGGTAGAGCTGCTTTGACTCCCTGACTTAGCACACCCATCTAGGTGAATTTGGCTTCTTTAAATACTTAGTTGTT